>PVKA01016202.1:0-48303 GCA_004027165.1 Ctenomys sociabilis | reverse complement strand
CTTTTCCCTTTCCCCCATCCTAGTTTCTTTTTCGTTTTAAACAACTCTGTGGGAAGGCTCAGCTTCTCATACTGTTTCCTAGAGTATATTAAAATTAAAAAAGAAACTATTGCTACTATAAAATTTAAAAAATAATTCCTTCCTATTTCACAATATCTATTATATATTTTATACTTTATTTACTTTTATGTTCTCATACCAGAGAGATAATACACTACTTATACCTATGAGTCTGGTTTATTTCATTTAAGAGTATGGTCTCAATTTGTATCCATTTTCATATAAACATATCAAGTTTACCTTTCCTTATGGCTACATAGTACTCTACTATTTAAAAACACCACACCTGTTTTATTCATTTATTGGTTGATGGACATTTGGCTGGCTTCCAATTAGCTATTGCAAATTGTGCTGATATGAATATGGGTGTGTGTATATCACTGTGGTGTGATGTTTTTAGTTCTTCGAAGAAGATACCCAGAAGAGGAAAGCTGGCTTAAATGTCAACTCTGATCATAGCTTTTTGATGAATCTCCATACTGATTTCCACAGTGGTTGCACCAATCTGCACCCTCACCAATGGTGGGGAAGGGTTCTTTGCTCCTCAGAGCCTCTCCAGGATTTGTCATTGGTTGATTTCCTATTGATGGCCATTCTTTCTGGAGTGAGATGGAATCTCAGCATTGTTTTAATTCGTATCTTTTGAATGGCAATGATGTTGAACTTTTTTTCATATATTTACTTGCCATGTGTATTTCTTTACCAAGGAAGTATGTATTCATCTTGGATGCTCATTTTGGAATGGCTTTTTGGGTTGGGGGAGGGTCTATGTGATTTCAGTTCTTTATGTGTTTTAGATAGAAGTCCTTTGTCTGAAGGACAATAGGCTACAATTTTTCCCACTCTGTGGGTTGTCTTTTCACACTGTTGATGATTTCTCTGGTCGTGCAGAAGTTTTTTAATAAGGCAAGATCCAATTTTTTGATTCTTTGTACTATTTCCCTTGCACTTGGGGTTTGTTCATGAGGTCTCTGCCTACATCTGTACCTTCAAGATTTCTACCTATTTTCTCTTCCAGTAAATTTGGTGTTTCTATTTTAATATTTAGTTCCTTGATTTATTTTGACTTTAATTTAGTGCATGATGATAGACATGGGTCTAGATTTAGACTTTGGCATGTGGAAAGCCAGTTTTCAAGCATTAAACAGACTATTTTATTTCCAATAGACATGTTTGGCTCCTTTGTCAAAGATAAGGTGGCTAAGTGTGTTTGTAGTTGTGTCTGCATCTTCCATTCTGTTCTATTTATCCTGTGGCCCATTTTATTTTTCCCAGCTCCATTCTGATTTTATCACAGTGCTTTGTAGTATAATTTCAAGCTAAGGACTGAGATATCCCTGCTTTACCCAAGTTTACCAGGATTGCTCTTGCTATTCTAGCTCTCTTCTGCTTCCAAATAAAACTTAGGAGTGTTTTTCCCTAGATTCATGAAGCATGCTACTGGTATTTTCATTGGGAGTGCTTTAAATCTGTACAACAGTTTTAGAAGTATGGTTATTTTCACTGTGTTTGTTTTTCATATCCAATGGATAACTTTCCATTTTTATGATAGCCTCTTCAATCTCCTCTTCTAGGATTCTATAATTCTCAACATATACATCTTTTATACCATTTTTAAAAGAATTTTTTGGGTCTTCTATGTAGCATATCATGTCATCTGAAAATAATAATTTAACTTTTTTCTTTTCTACCTTTATTCTTTTTACTTTTTAAAATCATGTCTAATATCCTGGTTAATGTTTCTAGAACTATATTAACATGCTTGTCTTGTTCCTGATTTTAGGGTGAAAGTTTTTAGTTTCTGTCCATTTAATATGATGTCTGCTGGTTTGGCATAGATGAATTTTATCAGATTGAGGTAAAGACCATGTATTCCAATTTTCCATGAGGTTTCTTTTTATCATGAATGAGTGTTGGACTTTGTCAAATGATTTTTGTCTTTGGTTCTGTCATGTGGTGTTTTGCATTTGTTGACTGTTTTTGTTGAAATAACCCTTCATCCCTGGGAAGAATCCTACTTGGTCATGATGTACAATCTTCTTGATGGTTTGCGGCCACATTCTGTTTGCCGGTATCTTATTAAGGATTTTTGCATCTATCTTCATTAGGGAGATTAGCCTGTGGTTTCCTTTTCTTTCTTTCTTTCTTTCTTTCTTTCTTTCTTTCTTTCTTTCTTTCTTTCTTTCTTTCTTTCTTTCTTTCTTTCTTTCTTTCTTTCTTTCTTTCTGTATTTTAGGGAAGGGTCTACAGGGTGTTCAGGGTCTCACTACTAGACAGGACTCATAATGATCTGTCTGTTTACAGCCTCCCAAGAGCTGGGATTACAGGTGTGTGCCACCAAGCTCAATTTCTGTTTCAGTGCACCCTGGGGGCAGAGCCAGCATGACAGGCCTGGTGTTCTAATCTCTGGCACCTGCACCTTATTTGGCCAGCCCTTAGCCTATGGTTTTCTTTTTTTGTGCATTCTTGTTTTGTTATCCAGGTAATTCTTGCTTCAAGGAATGATTTTGGAAGTATTTCTCCCTTCTTTAAAGAGTTTCACCATTAGTGCCATTAATTCTTCTCTAAATTTCTTGTAAAATTCAACAGTGAATCCATCTGCGCCAAGATTTTCTCTGTTGCTAAAGTTTTAGTTGCACTTTCAATTTTATTTGCTGATATTGCATTATTTAGAATTTTTGTATTTTCTTTGTTTAGACTTGGCAATTCAATCATGTCTATAAATCTGTCCCTTTCATCTTTGTTTTCCATTTTATTAGAATATAGGTTCTCATCATAGATATTGATGATCTCCTGATTTCTGTGGGACCCATTGTGAGTCCCAGGATTTTCATTTCTAGTTGCTTGGGTTTGTGTTTCTCTTTCCTCTTTTTGATAAAGTTGGCTAATCGTTAATCAAATTTATTTGTTCTTTCAAAGATCCAGCTTCTCAATTAGTTGATTCTTTGTATTATTTTCTCAGTCTCTATCATATTAATTTCTGCTCTTATCTTTATAATTTCCTCCCTTGTAGACACTTTGGATTTGGTTTGTTCTTCTTCTAGAAGTTTGAGGTTCAACATTAGGTTATTTATTTGAACTTGCTCTGTTTTCTTTATGTATGAGTTCAGTGTTATAAATTTCCCTTTTGGGCCTGCTTTTATTGTGTCCCATAAGTTTCAGTATGTTTTGCTAGTATTATCATTTAATTGTATATAACATTTAATTTCACCCTTGCTTTGCTATGTGATTCTTTGTTTGTTAAGAAAGGTGTTGTTTAATTTTGATGTGTTTGGGTAGTTTTTGTAATTTTCTTTGTCATTGATAGCTAGTTTCTTCACACCATGTAGGGTCATATAGTGTACATGGGGTGATTTCAATTTCTCTACATTTACCTAAACATATTTTGTTAGCTAATATATGGTCTGTTTTTGACAATGTCCCTCCCATATGCAACTGAGAAGAAAGTGTACTCTGATGTTTTGGTGGAATGTACTGAACAGGTCTATTTGCTCATAGGTTTGGTTTAATTCTAATGTTTTTGCTGATTTTTTGTCTAGTTTATCTATTTGTGAGAGTGGGATATTAAAGTACTCCACAACAGTGTTAATGATAGTGCTTATTATTTCCATATCTATTAATATTTGCTTAATGTAGTTGAGCGAACCTGTGTTTGGTGCATAGATATTTATGATTATTGCCTCTTTCCTTGAGGTTTTTCCTTGATAAGTATGTAGGGTCTTTATCTCTTTTGATTAGTCTTGACTTAAATTTACATTGTCTGCAAGTAGAATAGCTACCCCTGCTTTTTTCCTGGGTTCCAGTGGCATGTAGAATTATTTTTCAACCTTTTAGGATGTTGAGAAAAATGTTCTTTAACAATGCCTGTTATATGAGCATCAAATTCCCAGTTATTATCATGGTCTGCTTCCCTGCTGATCTCCCTGACCTCTGCTGTGGATGTGTCCTCTGAGCATCTCTACCATTTCTTGTGCTGCAGGTATGGAGTTTGCCTTTCGGTTCTTAATGTAATATCTCTCCTACATGGGAACAGTCATAGTTCTAATCATACTTTAACATAGTCCACCATGTAACTGCGGGCTGAACAAATGAAACATTATTTCTACATGTGAGGTAGCTAAATAATGGCATTTTATATAGATAAAAAATAATTGTTTGACATTCAAATAGCTCATCCTCAGTTTTAAGCCCCAAAATGCATGAGATGTGGTGTCCAGCCTAATTCTTTGCAAATAGTAAATGATCTCTCAGTCTCTTTGTCTGTGCCTGTGCCTGTGTCTGTGTCTGTTCCTATGCCTGGGCCTGTGCCTGTGTCTGTGTCTGAATCTGAGTCTGAGTCTGAGTCTGAGTCTGAGTCTGAGTCTGAGTCTGAGTCTGAGTCTGAGTCTGAGTCTGTGTCTGTGCCTGTGTCTGTGCCTGTGTCTGTGCCTGTGCCTGTGTCTGCGCCTGTGTCTATGTCTGTGTCTGAGTCTGTCTGTGTCTGTGTCTGTGTCTGTGTCTGTGTCTGTGTCTGTGTCTGTGCTTGTGTCTGTGTCTGTGCCTGTGTCTGTTCCTGTGCCTGTTCCTGTGCCTGTGTCTGTGCCTGTGTCTGTGTCTGTGCCTGTGTCTCTCTCTGTGTCTATTTCTTTTTCTGACTCTGTCTTTCTCTTCTGTCTTGGGAAATTGAGGTCAGGGGCATATGGTCACTGATCTACATCTTGTATGTATGTATTTTGACACAAGATCTTGCTAAGTTGCCTTAGGCAAGACTCATATTTCTGATTGTCCTACCTTTTCTATTAAAATTAATAAAAATAACTAAGTCACTGATGGGCTATTGTATATATATATATACAATATGTATATATATATATTGTATATATATGTATGTATATATCTGTATATATATCTGTATATATATATATCGATATATATATATATATTCAGATATATATAAATAATTTTTCTTAGTTAACTTTTTAGCTGCTAAGGCATAAACTTGACATCTCGGGCTAAAGGAGGAAAGGTTTATTTAGTTCACAGTTCATAGAGAATTCAGCTCACAATGGAATGGCTCCAAGGTAGAGTGGCTTGGCAGACGGGCATCATGAAAATCAGTTTGTGGTGCCAATAGATAGCATGAGCAACAGAGGAGGTGAACTTTACCAGCTTGTTTGTTCCCTTCTTATGCTCTATCTAGGCCACCAGGATTAGGGTGAGGCCAAAACAATTAGGGGACTGATTCAGTGATCACACACTCTTAATCTCAGCATCACATATTCTAGATTCAGCCACCTCTGAAAAAACCCATTCATGTCCTCATGAACCTTTGAAGGGGTAGCAGCACATGAGCCATAACATTCTGCCCCTGGTCTTCCAGAGACACATGCATAGGCCTCTCTGCAAAAGGAATTTTGTTCATCTCCAAGAGTAGCCAAAATTGTAACAGTTTTGGCATCATCATAAAATCCAAGTACAAAGTCTTTTCTGAGACTTAAGGCAAACTTTTATCCATGAGGCCCTGTATAAATGAAAAGAAAGTTAAACATTCAGTGGCAGAAAATAAACATTACCATTCCAATAAGTACAAAAGGGAAGGGAACAAAGCAAGTCCAAAATACAGCATGGAAACATAGGGACGATAGCTCAGTAGAATAAATACTTGCCTGATAAGCACAAAGTCGAATTCAATCCCTGGTACCACAAAAAAAAAAAAAAAAAAAAAAAAAAAAAAAAAAAAAAAAAAAAAAAAAAAAAAAAAAAAAAAAAGAAAAGAAAAGACAACACTAAGTCCTACAGTTCCACTGCCAGCATCCCTGGCAATCTGTGGCACAATGTTAACTCCAAAGGGCTCAGGTGACTCTGTCTCTATGGCACTGCTGATGATTGTAGCCTCTGTGTGTTCTCTCTTCAGGTGGCTCTGCTCTATCCTTGCAGTTTTCTTTAGACAATCTACATTTCTGACTTCTCCAACATTGTTGGATCTCCATTGTATCTTCAGCTTCACACGGCCTCCTCAGGGGTGTACTGACTGGCTTCCAAGACATTCTTCTAAAATCTGGGTGAAAGACTTCGTGATCCTACTACTCTTGCATTCTGCATGCACATAAAAACAGTTAGCATGGATGCTGCTGCAGTAGCTAGGCTTTCTTCTATCTTGGCAGGAGGGGCTGAGTACCTGGGTCACTGACCACTCTGAGCCCAGTGAGAAGGAACCATTTCCCTAGCTGTTCACCATTCTGGAACATAGTATTCTGGAGCTCCCTTCTCAAACTCTGAGGCTGCAAAGATGGAAGTCCTGTTGGTTCCTATGATATCCTCAGGCCATTTTTCTGTTATCTTCTTCTGAAATATTGGACTCTTTCTTGCTGATCTTTTCATCAAGAAGATGATGAACAGGTCAGCCAAGTTCTTCTTGGCTCTATCTTTGCAGGCTGAAACTACTGGAGCTTTCTTTCTGTCCAAATGAAAAACATTTTACATCATTCTGCTGTGCTCTTTGCTCTTGATTCTCAACATAAAATCTGGCTAAAGGCCAGATAGTAACCATTCCACTGTCATAACGTAAAACTGCCTTCAAATTTCTTCTGAAAGATTAATTAATCTACTGCCTTTAATTTCAATCTTAGGTAAATTTTCTGAACATGAGCAAAATGCAGACAAACTTTCTGCCAAACAATACCTTACATCTCTGGCTTCCTTTTTCCTGGAAGGCCAATACAGTCCTTCTTAGGAAAACCCTTCTAAGACTTGAGTATTCTGGCCTTCTAAGCTCTGAGCAGAATCTCCCAGCAAATACAGCTTAAGTCTACAGCTTAAGCCAACTTTACTTTTTCAGTGAGCATCTTCAAACATTTCCTAACTCTTCCCTTTCCCACAAGCTAGGCTCAATGTTTCCCAAGACATACAGTTAGGTATAGCTAGAGCAACAGTCTCATGTTTTTGGTACCAAATTTTGTATTATTTAGTTTTCTCATTGTTAATACATACAAAATAATCAAAGTAAAGGGGAAAGGGTTTGTTTAGCTCATGGTTGTAGAGGTTTCAGACCAGCTGAAATAACCAGCTGACTCCAAGTGAGGTGGCATGGCAAATATGCATCATAGAGGAAAACTTAGCTCATGGCAGGCAGAAGGTAGCAAAGCAAGTAAAGCTATCAATAAGTGACCCTAGCATGTTCTTTCTGCCCCTTTTTATATTCTAACTAGGGTTTGGGAATTAGGGTGATGTAAAAACAATCAGTGGAAACCAGAGCATCACATAGGAAATATAAAGTTCATGTGTTGGTATATAAGTCTTGATCTACCTAGGTCTTAACCATCCAGCAGAAAAGTATAATTGTATAAAAATGAAGTATACATCGTGAGCCCATAATATTAAGCTGAGCTGTAAATGAATATGGTTGACAATTTCTTTGAATAACTCCCTATGGTTGCAGAACGCTGGACTGTGTTGGATTGTGGGGTTGAGTTCAAACATCTAAGGTAGTTGAATGTCAATGGAGCGCCCACTTTTGACAGGTGTAGACAAAGGAAGGGTTGTAGAAAGAAAAAACCAGGATGTGTGTGTATAGACAGTACAGTTGGGATAGATAACGCTGTGCTTCTACATAATTCTATGAGAGGCAAGATCTGCACTAATGGTGGTGGGACAGGATATTATGTCGGCTTTCAGTGCTATGGTCATCCACTAGGTAAATAATTATTGAATCTTTGATATAATTCAGCTATAAAAAAACCTGTAAATATAATTTCATGTATGCACCTTGTACAATACCAAAACGTTATGAAAACAGTTTGCAATGTATTAATTCATCGACTCTGTATGGGTAAGGTGTCTTGAAACTGTCTGATTGACATTTGTATTTTAATAAAATAAAAATAAATGGAAAAAAAATAAAACAATCAGTGGGCTGAATTTTTCATCACACACATTTAGTTCTAGCATCACACACTCTAGATTTAGCCATCTCTGAAAAAACTTCCACCTATGAATGTATGAGGCTTTAGGGGAGGTCGTCTAGACATAAGATGTAACACACAGGATCTGGGATCAGATGTGAATCTCTTCAAAGATGACTACTATGACCATTCCAACAACTAAACCAATAGCTCCTAAATTGTAGTCCACGGACTATATACATCTGAGTCACAAGTGTAGATAAGTAAGCATGGAGACTGAAAAGCCATGCACATGACCTTCAGAATCTTATTCTTTCAGGTCAGATCCAGGGACAGTAAAGAGTAAACATACTGTCCATGTGCTTTGTATGCACACTCAGGTTTTAGAACCGCTGTTTGAAATAGTTTTCCAGCAAAGCCATTATCTTTTGTGGGCAAATTGAAAAGTTTATACAATTTTTTTGCTTTCTTTGAATATGTTTCTCTAATCAATTGATGAGGCTGCTTGTGTTTAGAACAAAAGTTTCCAATTTTAGATTGAATGTCTTATACAGTATCAAGTAGTTAAAGTATGTATTCTGAAGAAGCTGGCACCAATTTTAGTCCTACAAATGCACCATCTGTGTCACCAAAGAATTTCTGTGTTTATTTCTTCATATTTTGAACAAGCATTTATCACGAATTTTTTTATGGAGTAAATCTGCCCTTACTGTTGGAATATTTACAAGACTCATCGCTCATTGATGTATAGTAAAGATCTTTACCAAATAGACCAAGTTCTACCAAATGCACCTTATGAAATTGATTTGAGTCTTGAAAACTCAAAAAATTCTATTGCTTTCTTCTAAATAGTGTTCTTCACTTATAGAAATGAAGTTTTCTGCATATTTAGTTCTTCTTTGTTGGCTTTCCTAGAAGTAACTGAAACATCAGAAAATTTGGACTAACAGGATGTAATAGCTTATATCTAGATGTTCCCCCCAAACTTCATGCAGTCATAGATGGGGATTTTTCAGAGAGGGACGAGTATAGAATTTATGATGCTGAGGTTAAGGGTCTGTGATAATCAAATCAGTCCATGGATTAGTTTGGCACCACCTTAATCCTAGTATCCTAGACAGAGTCTAAAAGGGGCAAAAAAAAAAAATGCTGCAATGTGTCTCTCACTTATTGCTTTTGCTACCTGTGGGTGCCACGAACTGTTCTTTCCAATGCGTCTCTGTCAAGCCGCCTTGGAGCCAGCCAATTATGGGTTAAGGTATTACAAATTATGAGCTAAATAAACCTTTTCCCCATTAGTCTTGGATGTCAAGTATTCATTATGATATGAAATAATATCAGCAATGAGAGAAGTAACTAAGACAGAACTTGGCACTTACTAGAGAAGTAAGGATTGGCTGTGACTATACTTGATCATGTGGTTCAGAAGACTTTGGGACTGGCTTAAGGGAAGAGTTGGAAAAGTTTGGAGATGCCCACTGAAAACAGTGGTGGAACAGATTAGGTTGTATTTGATAGGAGAATCTGTTTAAACTTCAGAAGACCAGAATATTGTTAGAAATTCTTCCAGTAAAGAGCAGGCTTGGAAGCTTTCTTCTGGGAAGAACTGCATTGACTGTGGGATGCCAAGGAGGTGTGGTATGCTTTGGCAGCAAGTTTCTCTGCACTTTCCTCTAGTACTGGCAGCCTAGATACAATATGAAAAGAGACAGAAAGAGATTGCGATGTTCACTTGTTGTTTGCCTTCTGCTCACCATGAAGTGTTGGTCTACTGTGATGTTTGTCTACCATACCACTCTCATGTGAATCTAGCCGCTCATGAACTGCAACATTTACAAACTTTAACTTTTAGTGTTGGATGTTTTGTCTCTGCAGTATTTGTCTCTGCACCAAGAGAAGTAACTGTGGTTATGATAGCAAACACTGAATTAAGGTTTCAGATGCAATTACAATTCTAATACACTCCTGTAAAATGAGATTATCTTGAATTATATGGGTGAGCCAAAGGTGATCATACAGGGAGCTTTCTTGATTGTGATTAGATGGAACAGTAGAAAAGGTCAAAGAGGTGCAGTGGCAGACTTCAGAATTAGAGGAAGAAGCACACCAGCCAGTGTATGAGGTTGGTCTCTAGAAGGTGGAAAAGAGAAAGGAATTAATTCCCCCAGAGAGCTTTCAGAAAAGACTCTGGTCCTGTGAACAGTTCTTCAGTAGTACAATTGGACTGGAATTTGCCTTCTTTTTTTAAAAAAAATGTATTTAGTACAGGGTCTACTGGGTCTTACTATGTAGATCAGATTCATAATGAACCTTCCTGTCTTCAGCCTCCCAAGCACTGGGATTACAGGCACTTGGCACCACTCTGTCTCAATCACCATCTCAGTGCGCTCCTGGGGCAGGACCAGCATAGCACGCTGGGGATCAAACCTGGCCACTGAGCTCTACCTAAGCAGGTGCTTTAGTCCCCTGAGCTATCTGGTGGCCCTGGGCCTAACTAAAATGCTACAGATGTTGTTCCATTTTAAGTCAGCCCAACAGCAAAGGAACACTATTTTGATTGAAAGCCAGATAGGCCACCTTTACTCCTTTTATTTGTTAATCCTTCTCCTATCTTTCTCTTATTTCACTATTGTTAACTTATTTCCTTTGCTGAACTGCAGGGACAAGACGACTTATGGCCCCTCAGAGGAGGTAAGCCAACACTGTTTATTGGAGTAGCAATATGCTTTATGCAAACTATAGGACAGTCTCTCATTTTGGCTTCTGTCTCTCCTTTAAAAAACATTTATTTATTTATTTATTTATTTATTTATTTATTTATTTGGTGCAGGGTCTCATTGTGCAGTTCAGACTCATAATGATCTTCCTGCCTCAGCATCCCCAGTACTGTGATTACAGGTGTTTGTCACCCTGCTTGGGTTCTGGGCCAGCACACTGTTCCCAGAGTTCTCAGGCTGGCACAACATGCAGTTTTGGCGATCGAACTCTGGTCCTTAAGTTTTCCAGGCAGGTGCATAGACTCACTGGCCCCAGGCCCCCGCACTCCTTGATCACTCCAAACATTTGAGCTTTTTTTTTTTTCTCCTCAAATTCCCACCAAGCAATGTGTGGGTAGGAATGGAGCTAGAGGTGACACTTTAGACAATAGAGTCTCATTGGTTAAAGCTCCAGCTGGACATAAAATTAGGGGCAGGGTATTCATATTTACTCCAAGAGTAAGATGTAGGAGCACAATGAACAACTTGTCTTGAGTTTCTATTGAGATGTGTTTCTGTTCTTTCTTCAGCTAGAAAGCAGGGCACATTTCCTTGGCTACAAAAATCCCAAATTTAAATAAAAATAAATGGAAAAAAAAAATAAAAAAAAAAATAAAAAATTTACAAAAAAAAAAAAAAAAAATCCCAAATTTAATAAGGTGATAAGGTGGTATAACCAGGAGAGTTTAGTTTACAGTAAAGTGAGAAACCGTAAGTATTTGCAATGGGCTTTGTAAGCTTCCACAGTTATTTTCTGTTTGGAAGTGGGTTTGTGGCTATGTATTCTTTCACCTTATCTTCACGACCTCTGGGATATCCACCATCATGTTTGTTTTGCAGTTGAAGAGACCGAGGTTCAGAAAATTTTAAATAACTCACCAGATTATCATATACCTAGTCAGAAGTAAGGATGGGACTGCAACCATGTCTTTATGTCAGAAAACAAACGATACACTTTTCCTGTGGGGATTTCCTGATCACAATAGATACCGATGTTTTTTTATGAGATGGAAGTCTTTATTGGCTGGTAAACTAAAAATAAGTAAATAATGGATCACTGCTCTAGGGTCTGATTCCTACCTATATCCAGGTAAGTAACCTATTAGTTTAAATGAGAGTTTGGCCTGATTTTTGTTTCATAATTTTATTGAGCAACAAACAGCAATGAGACATTTTCAAATCAAATTAGTAGGACAGTTTCAATAATTAATACATTGCCTATTGTATTCTTAGTGGTTAATTGTTGTACAAGATGCAGACATGATATTCTATTTACAAACACTATTAGAACAGATTCCTCCCTTCCATGAATTAAGAGAATGTAGCTGCATATCTATCTTAACTATTTTGAATATATAGATACAAAGTGGTCATTTGTTTTTATCCACTTTTTTGTTTGGTTTTGTCACTGGCCTGATGAATAATCATATTCATAATCATAATACCAGTTGTTACGGATGTTTGACTGTTTTCCAAGGAATCCAAAGTGCTTTATAGACTTTATCTAATGTAGGCCTGCTATATTACTATATAGTAGTTCTGGGCCTATAGCAACTTTCCTTTTACACAGAGGCTGATATCTCCTACTCCTGGCCCATCAGGGACGTGATCATCCTCAGACTCTGATTTTCATGGATAGCCATCCTAATGGGTTCTGCTTTGTAGGCATGCTTGGCGCTGCTCAGGCTACAGAAACCAGAAAAAAAATTCAAGGTGTATCTCAATCCTTACCCATATAGAGGCTCTTGTGAGTTGCTCCTGGGAATAACATCACTGCCGTCACTGCCTTTTTCCTCTGCCTCTGTGTCCCTCAGCTGCTTCTTCCCCTTTCCTTCTGCTTCTCTTTCCCCCTTTATTCTGTATCATTACCACCTTCAGCGCAGTTATTTAGTACTATTTGTACTCTAGATCCCAAGTGAGATGCTTTATAGGGAGTATTTTTTAAAAATTTTCATGACAACCATTGATGAGTAGTTGTCATCCTTGTTTTACAGAGCATAGAACTGAGACTTGATGTAAAAAGTGATTTATTTTAATTCTGATCATCTTAGGTCATCTCGAGAAACTCTGAGCCTTCAACACTTAGTATAGAGCCGGATATGCATGAAATGCCAGTTAGTAGATGTTTATTAGAATAACGGAATAAATACTTACCAAATAGAGAAATATTATAGATTATACTTTCAAATTCTCACAGCATTCCTATGAAGTAGATATTCATATGCCTATTTAGAAAAACTGAACTAACACACAGTAAATAAATAATCTGCCAAGTCCGTATAGATTAATAAAAAGCAGTGAGTGATGGCTTGCTTCTTGTCCTTTCTGTTTCTAAAAGTCCTCATACTTATTCTATAAAGTCAACTGCATCAAGAGTAGATGAGGGTGTTGACAGTGGGTGAATAGATGGGAAGGGCAAGAGTGGCAGTCGGGACTTTCTTGCTGATAATGGCTAGGTCCAAAACCTTGAGGGCTTTGTGTAAGTTGACCAGGAGTTACTTAGGTAAAAAATCAGACTTGCACCATAAAATGGGACATTTTAAAGAGCTAAATAAGTGCTGGCTCAAGGGACTGAGGTTTGCGCCCTTGTTGGCCTAGTAGGTTTCCAGGGAATAGGCAGTGGTGGTAAGCCTATGGCACTAGTGCCACAGGGGGCTCTTTGCATCATTGAAAGCTCTGTTATTATGTTTTTTCTTTTAATCCATGAATTATTTTTTCTAAACTAAAACCTCAGCATTCAGTTTAGCTGCAGTGCTGGCCCTTCGTGATGAGCAAGTGGGTTTTGGGTCACAGTCTGGGGACTCCATCTCCAAAAGCTTTTCCATCACTGGTAGAGCATGAGTGGGAAAACTGCCTGACTAAACCAGGTTGGAGAAGGTTACCATGACAAAGATTTTCTTTCAACAGTAAGATATCACAGTAAATTTAAATTATAGCAATTCTAAGAAAGGTCAAGAAACTAAGGAAATAGTGAGTGGCAGTTGGTGGCTGCATATCAAGAATAAGATGCAAAGTAAGTACCCTGGATGTCAGAGAAAAGTGGTGAACCTAAGGGAGTTGGGAGCTTGGCAGTCTGGGCCACCCTATCCTGGTGGATACCACGAAAGGTTTCCAATCGCTGGCCAAATGGAAGGGGAGTGAGGGGAGAAATACTGATGTTTCTTCATACTCCCTCCCTTAGTAGGAGAGGAAGGGAGGGGAAAGTATTGGAGAGCAGACAGTCAAGTGAATGCTGCATGAACTGTTCCCAAACATTTAGTATTTCTCAGCCTACAGTCAGGATCAGATAAGCGTTTAGGTTCCATTTACCACCTTAGGAGTTAGAGACCCTGAAAAGAGAGTTTATTTTTATCAGGATTCAATCACGATTCAAGGACAAGAAGCAACCTATCATTCAGATGAGCATCTTTCACAAGAATGCCGCTCCATGGCCAGGGTGCAGTTTCCTTTGGCTGAATGCTTTTGGTAGTGGGTCACTGGGGACTAGCTTACCTGGAGGCAGAAGCCATGGGATTTATGCTACGGAAAGGATCGGGGATGCTCCTACATCATCTTCGCCATTGAGTGACATGGTGATTGAAATTCCAAAAGGGATGAAAAATTCCTTAGGGTTAAAATGACAGCTTTGAAAAAGCCTTTGACAGGATAAATAAGTACACAAGAAAGAGCATAAATAAAATCGCTGCCTTGCTACCGGAGACATTGGTCCTGCAGCACAGTGACTGCAGTCCTTTCACTCTTCTCGTCTTGATTGTGACAAGGGGAGCAGCTTAGCAGATGTAAGGTGACCACTGTGCTCTTCTCTCCCCAAGGGAGTCACCCATTTTTTTCTCATCTGTGGGTATTTGAGTGGATTTTAAGTTTTTGCTATTGTGAGTAGTGTAGCTTGGACATTCCTAGTCATGTGTATCGATGCATGCATATTATATATATGAATGACATTTGTAGACTCTAGAAATGCTTACTAGTAGAAGATATGACTTGGTTGTTTCTTAAGGTGATAATACTAAGTTATACTCTATCAGTGGTGTTTAAAAAAACCGTGCAGGTTCAAATCCTCTAACTATTGGAAATTTTTTATTTTACCAGTTGAGGATGCATAGCATTGTAGATCACTGTTGTCTTGGTTTGTATTTCCTATCATTTTTTTCCCCACTAATCCTGGAAAATGCTGTTCATATCTTTTGCTCATTTTTAATTGGGTTACTCATCAGTTTTCTTTTGATTTCTTTTCTTAGATGCTTTATATGACAAATTCTATAAATCTATAAAGGCTTTCTGCTTTTACTGTCCAACTGAACAATGTTTCCCTATCCTACCATTATTTAAGTATTCATCTATATTTTTCCTTTCTCTACCTCCTGGTTTTCTTTTTGCTCTTTCTATCATTAGCAGACACGGCCTAAGCCACAATCCTGAGTGGAAGATTTGCAGCCTGAGATTGAGGATTTTGGACTGTATAATCAGGTACCCAGGCTCCAAAGGACTCCTCTTTTAAGATCCACCCTAGCTCAGTTATGGCTGGCTTAGGAACAACTTAGGGCTACCTGGTTTTTTCCACATGACCTGAGTCATTTTCCTTTTCAATAAAGGAAGGTGCACACAGCATTTACTGGATACTCTGGAAGATTCAGCTAATATACAAATGAATACACAGGTGCTGAGAAGTGATCCAAGTTACCCAGCATTTCACACAGAATATTATGAAGTTATCAGATGTTCCCTTTGAACAAACAGATCTACAATTGCAAACAATGCAATGAATTCAGTGAACAGCTCTAAACCCTTCTCTTGCTTGAGTCCCACAATGTGATGAAAAGTGGTCCACACAGCAGTTCAGCTACTCCCTCTGCTTACCCTGATCCCTCTAGTATACTTTTATACAATACCTAGCAGAAAACTTCTATTGAAGACAGCTTACAGCTCTCCATTGCTGAAGGCTTGAACTTTTCCCCTGTGTACTTACATTAAAATCCAAACTCTTTCTCCCATTCTGCGTGTTTTGCACTTGTCTGATGAAACTTCACCTCCTATACTCATTCTTGCTCAACTTTTCTAGCACCCTTTATGTGCTTTAAATATGCTGAGTTTTAGGTTGTGGTCCCATTTTTCTTTACTGAGAATGTGTCCCTCTTTTCTTTGACCCTTTGAGTGATGATTTTCTTCTCATCCTTTACTTATAAGATAAACTTATAAGCTTTCATCTCACCCACAGAAATCTTCCCAGTCTGTCCTGAATACCTACACTCCCTCTCCCTTTGTAAGGTATCATGACACTTTGTTTCATTCCTGACTAGAGGTTATGACAGCATGCGATTAGCTGTTAGAAGCTTATTACTTCTAGCCACCCCGGTCTGCCAAGGAGCTATGCATGCTGAAAGCCTATCCCATTCACCTGTATCCTCAGGGGCTGGGCTGGTGCCTGGCACACTGTTCAGTCAATATTTGTTGAGGCAGTGAGTGAATCCAGTGGCTACTCAATAATTAGTGGTTTCCCTTTCCTTCAGCATTGCCATACATACATGCAGCTGAAGGAACTTGAATAAGACAATGGAAATAACAGCTCAGTGCTTATATCAGCTCAGCATGTGGCAGAAAAACTGGCTGAGCCAGTGGCGCTGGCTACTGTTTTCTGTTTTATTTTGTTTAACTTCATTAGGTTCCTTGGTCTCTGTTGCTGCTTCTGGCCTAGGTTTACACTCATGGAAAAGTGAGCTTATATTCAGCATGATATGTTATGGTGCATTGACTTAATGAGAATAATATTTGGATTAATCACTACCAAAAATACCTAATAGGATATAACAGCCAAATACTTCTTGAACAAATTCCAATACACTTTGAAAGGAATTGGGAATGAAATAGGTGAACTTTTCAAGCACTTTCTGCTTCTGGAGCTCCTCCTCAATACTTGGTCCCCAGTGGAGTGGTAGAAGGTATGGAGAGGAAAAGTTCTTATGAGAGAAAACAATGAGGAAACAAGACTCAAAATTGTTAATCTCCAGCAAATGTTCTAAGCCAAACTGAGATTTGTCATCCTAATTTATATGCAGAAGTGTCATTTTGGTAATAGCCTCACTCTACCTTCCTGACCGAGTCTGGCAGAAAGTTTGAAAGGGCAGGAGCTACTTTTCCTTCTTAGGAATTGAGAGTAGAGAAGCCTAACGTTTCTCTTGGTGGTAGTTGAAGAATTCCATGCTCTAAAGAATGAGCTATGGTTTGTATTTAGAGACTATTAACCAATTTTATTTGATCTCAAGGAAGAAAACATTTGTCCTCTCTTTTCTTCTTATTTCTCCTCCTTTCTCTCCCCTCTCTCCTGCTTTCCCTCAATCCTCCCTTTCTTCCACGTGCACTCTCTTTCCTTCCATCAACTATGCTAGCTTCTGTGGTGGGTGAGTGATATCTGATGAAATGTCTTAGTTCTTAAATATTCACAGATGAGTGGTAGGAAAAAAAACCAGTTAAACATTATAGCACAACATGATAGAGTTATAGAAAGACATGCACAGGCCTTTATGAACATACACATTGGTGTGCTAATAAACGCTTAAGTGCACCCGATTTATGACGCTTGCTAATTCCTAACACATAAATGTTGCTACCTTGGCAGATTTCAGGTGACTGCTGCCTGCAAGCTAGGAAGAGATGGAAGGGATCGAGACACATTCTGGAGTCTGGACCTAATGGTCGGCTGAACGGGTGGCTGAGGAGGGTCTAGTTGGGTCCAGTTAGGGATACGTGTGTGACATCAAGGGTTCCTACTGGCAAAAGTGACACCTGAGCTGCGTGAGCTTATCTTGGAGCATGCAGGGGAGAAAAGAGAAAATGGCACGATGGTTTTCTTTAAATGAACATTGAAGAAAATATAGAAAACACAGATAAACCAAAAGAAGAAATAAAATTTAAGTTGCAAATTAAAACTAATTATAAAAATGTCACAGTTTAGGGTTACATATTATTCTACCTTTTTCTTTTTCTTTTGATTCCTGATAGTGTGTGTGTGTGTAGTGTATAATGATTACATTCATGGCAGGGAATTGATATAAATATATAACACATTTCAATTCCGTTCTTTTCTGCCCCTTTCCACCCCTTGTTATATTTCTAGCATTAAAGTCATTTATTCATCTTATAAGACCATATAAAGTTAATTGTCATATATACAGAATGAAAAACCAGACTGACAGGCTGCAGAACGTAAGAAATGTATAAGACAACTGTACTAGGTCAAGGTTCACTTTTAGATATATTGCTTATATGAGATTACAATTCTTTTTCTCTTATTGTCTGTTTTATTTAATAGCATATACAATATAGTATATTCATATAAATATTTTATATTCTTATATTTTAGTATTTATAAATGCATATATGTATTCAAAATTTTACATACACAGGAGACCATGCAACATTTAAGTTTGTGCATTTGTGTTACTTTGCTTAACATTATAATCTCAAGGTTGTATCTATTTTCCTCCACATGGCTCAAGTGTATACTCTTCTTTTTGGTAGAGCAATTCTCCATTATGTATAAATATCAAATTTGAAAATCCATTCATCTGTTGATGGACACATTGGCTACTTTTAAGATTTAGCTATTATGAATTGTGTTACTATAAACATGTGTGCCTACATCACTGTGGTATGTTGTTTTCAATTCTTTTGAGAAGAATGATATTTACCTGAATTTTGAAGTCTGTCAGTATTTGTTTTATGTTGCTTTTTGTTGTGGCAGAACCAGGGATTGAACTCAGGCCCTTGAGCTTGCCAAGCAAGTGCTTATTATACTGAGCCATCTCCCTGTCCCAGTATTTGTTTTATGAAGGCAGGTGTGCCAGTACTTGATGTATATATATTTATAACTAACCCTTCCTTCTGAATTATTCCCTTAACTAAAAAGTAGTAACCTTTTAAATCTTGTCTGATCAGTTCTATTTTAAAATCGACTTGTCAGAAATTAGTACAGCAAGTCCTGTTTTTTTCTGGGTTTCCACTCCATTGTATGTAATATTGATTTCCATCTTTTGATTTTTTAAATCTGTATCTTTTGAATTAAACATGTTTCTTGTATGCTGCATATTATTGATTTTTTTCCTTGATCCATGCTGCCAATCTGTATCTTTTTTTTTTTATCAATTTGTGATCAGTTTTTTTTTTTTGACATACAACAATACATATGTTACAGATTTTCAAAACATGGATAGCTAATTATATATATATAATTGTAGTTGTAAGGTGTTTACCTTTGGATGTGCCCTGTTTCCTTTCCCTAACAGTTTTTCAGATTTTGTCCTGGTGATGGATTTCTTGGATTTTGAGTATAATGTGACATGGAGAAGTTCTCTCTTGGTCATGCCTATGCGCTGTTCTCTACATGTCATCATCTGCATGTTTATTTCCTTTTCTTTATGTGAGAAGTTTTTAGCCATTATATATATATAACAATCCATCACAGAGCAGCAGTCCACAATAGAAGCAGGTTATCCACAGAAGTTGTTGCCTTGTATCTTTTGATCAGGGAAGTGAGCCCTGTTTCATTGAGAGCTATTACTGAGTGGCACTGACTTGTCCTTGTCATTGCATTATTTTCCCATTGCTGATATCCTCATCCCCTTGGGCTCAGCTGCCCATCTTGCCAGGTGTGTTGATTCATTTTGACTTAGAGATATTGTGGGCTTCATTGTCTGTTTCTAGGATATTCCTGAGAATTTTTGTAATACGAGTTCACCTGTCATGAAGTTCTTGAGCTATTATTCCTTATTATGGAGATACCTTATTTCTTCATCAATTTTATTTTATCTTTCATTTATTGATTGTTTTTGGTATTTTTTTTTAGGGAAGGGTCAATGGGGTGTTCAGGGTCTCACTACTAGACTGGACTTGTAGTGACCCACATGTTTACAGCCTCCCAAGAGCTGAGATTACAGGAGCGTGCCACCATGACCAGTCCTCAAATGCCATCTCAGGGCTCCCCAGGGGCGAGGCTGGCATAGCAGGCCCAGATATCAATTCCCTGGTCCCTGCTTTGAAATAAAAGTGTTGGCGAGGGTGATGGTTCAGTTGCATAAGCACTTACCTGGCAAGTGTAATGTCCTGAGTTTGATCCCCAGTACCCAAAAAAAAAAAAAAAAAAAAAAAAAAAAGAAAAAAAATTTCAGGATACATAAGTCAAGGTTGGAAGTTGTTATTTATAAATTTAATTAATTAGTTAATTAATTAATTAATTTGGTACAGAGTCTCAGCTCAAACTTGTAGTGATCCTCCTGTGTCAGCCTCTCCAGTGCTGGAATTACAGGCATGTGCCACCCCTCCTGGACTCAGGTCAGCAAGTGATGCTAGCAATGGGATCTGGGTCCTTGCGCTTGTTAGGCAGGTGCTTACACCACTGAGCTAACTCCCTGTCCCAGAAGTTGTTATTTTTTAGGGCTTGAAGCATTTCACTCTAAACCATGTGGGCCATTAATGTTTGTATAGAGAAGAATGCAGTAGTTGTAAGGTGTTTACCTTTGGATGCGCCCTGTTACCTTTCTCTAACAGTTTTTCAGATTTTGTCTTGGTGATGGATTTCTTGGATTTTGAGTATAATGTGACATGGAGAAGTTCTCTCTTGGTCATGCCTACGTGGTGTTCTCTACATGTCATCATCTGCATGATGATTTCCTTTTCTTTATGTGAGAAGTTTTTAGCCATTATTTCTTTGAAGAGGTTGTTTATACATTTTGAGTTATCTTCTGATTTTTCACTTATTCAAATCATCCTTCGATTAGCATTTTTGCATTAATTGCTGCAATTTGTCGGATCAGTTTTTCATTTTCTCTTCTCTATGAGGAGTCTGTGAGTAGTTGGTCTTTGAGGGCATCCTTGTCTTCTATCTGAAATTTTGCCTTCACCTTGATCTGTCCTGTTACCCAGGACACTTAAATGATCTTCAATTTCCTGAATTCCTGATTGAAACCTTTAAATACACTCATATTCTTTAGTAAAGTGGTCATTCATGCTTTACATCACCTTGTTAGCTCATTTCTATTAATGTCTTTTGAGAGCTCTTGAAACTTTTGCGTTATCGCTTCCATTATTTGCTTAGCTATATCTTCTCTAACTGCACTGTGCATCACTTTAAGCTGCTTCTTCGCTGCCATCGTTATGATTTAAGTAATTCATGGGTGGGGCTTACATTTATCTGCCCCTTGGTGGCCCTGATTGGCTCTGGAGGAGCTGGGGGTTTGGGCATGCCTTTTATCCCCCGTGTTTTATGTGCTTGTTTACTTGTTTTGTTTTGAGCTGAGGCTTGTGGGTGCTTATAGTCTTGAGGCCTCATTAGTAACTTGCCAGTGATGCATCTCACGTGTGGCTAACTACAGTCCTTTGCCTGAGTCCAAGGCTCAACCACCTTAATTATTTGGAGAAAGAAGTTTGCAGTGTAGTTAGTCTTGCAGGTTTTCTGAGAATGTGCTCTAGTACTGTTAACATCATAAAGGCAACAAGAGAGAAATAATTAGGGGAAGAAAATTTAAAAGAGAGAAGAAGGGCAGGGGAAATAGCTTGGTAGTCTATGTACCTGCCTGACAAGTGCAAGGACCCAAGTTTGATCCCTAGTATTGCATGCCATGCCACCCCTAGAAGTCCTGGTGTCCTGTGCCAGTCACCAAAACCAGGCATGGTGTTGCATGCCTATATTCCTAATGCTTGGGAGGCTGACACAGGAGGATCACTACAACTCAGAGCTGAGTAGCATGACCCTGCACTAAATAAATAAATACATACATACATAAATACATAAATGATTTAATAATAAAAATAAAAGGGAGAAGAGGAAAACAGAAATAAAAGATTAGAAGCAAGGTTGAAAGAAAGATTATACATGCTCCAAGGAACTGGTGAAAAAGACGGGAGGGAAGGAAAGAAAAAGAAGAAAAAAAACCCAAAAAGAATCAAACAAACAAAAAAATTCACTAAAGCAATGTTTATACACACACACATAGATGCACACACACACACACACACACACACACAGAGAAATAATAATTAAAAAACCCAAATGAATAAAAAATAGAAAAAAAAGAAATCTCTCTGATTCAGATCTGAAGTTATCTTCCAGGTTGTATAATTTGTGACAAGTCAAGGCATGACTCCTGTCTCACTGGTAAAGCAAAAAGGCAGTCAGACCCATACCTGAGTTGGGTAACCACCAGCAAGCTGGCGGTACAATTGGGGTGCAGTGCTGGTTCTGAGACTTTTAAGTATGGAATTCAAGCTGAATCTGGCTTTTGGTCATCGGTTTGGGGCCCGAATCATTTATCTTATATCTGAGTGTCTCACGCAGGCCTGACCACAGCTCCCTGTCCATGGGTGTTTCCTGTGGTTGTTTCTCACTCAGTCCCTGTGAGAGCTTGACAGTAGGAGCCCTGAGACATAGCCAGCCCATGGTATCTCTGTTTCAGGTTCAGTTGGCTCCTCCCTAGAAAGATGACCAATGTAGCACTCTTTCCAAGAGGCACAGCAGATGCTTGGACTAGAATCACTCACTAGCTGTTGTAATGCACAACATCCACTGGTCCATTCCATTGGTGTGCTTCTCCCTGAAGGCCTCTCTCTGGAGTAGCCTGCTCTCACTGTGTCTCTGTAGATTTGGTCTTTCTTTCTTTTCTTTTTTGTATTCTAGGGAAGGGCCTATAGGGTGTTCAGGTTCTCACTACTAACTAGATCAGACTCATAGTGATTCCCCTGTTTACAGCCTCTCAAGAGCTGGGATTACAAGTTCGTGCCACCATGCCCAGTCTCAATTGCTTTCTCAGCAAGCCCCAGGTGCAGAGCTGGCATGGCGGGCCTGGAGATTGAACTGAGCTATTGGCTGGCCCTTGATTTCGTCTTTCTTATAAGTCATGATCCGGGAGCTGAGGAGAAAGTGCAGACTGCCTTTTTTTCTGTATTGTGGTCTGTCTTCAGTTTCACCTTAGGCTTCCATTTTTTTTTTTTTTTTTTCTTTTCCATCAGATCCTTTCTGGGTCCCAGGGTCCATGCCCTTTTAAAATTTCTTCCCCAAGTTGTTATTTTCCAGTGCCCATATTCCAAATCTTGAAGAGGTTGATTTGTTGCTGCTTACTACGCTGGCATCTTTCCAGAAGTCTGCAGTATCCTACATAGTGAACTTAGCTTTTTCTAAATGAATAAAGGCCTTTAGCACACTTTAACTTTCTCCCTTTTCTCGTTTTCTTTTTCCATTTCAAAATCTTTAATAGACTTTGAAATTTTAGATAAGGCATTAGCATTGGATTACTGCTGTTAGTGTCATGTTGCCATTTAGTTTAAATGCTGACTCTAATGTAGTTTTTGTACTTGGGTGTGATGATAAGGCGTGATCTTGGGAAACGGAGGCAGAAAGATCTCATTTTGGAGTCCACCTTGGGCAAGTTTGCAAGACTCTGTCTTAAAGTTAAGAACAACATTTGGGGATGCAGCTCAGTGCAAAGACCCTTGGTTTAATCCCATGTACTGAAAAATGAAAACTGACTTGAGCATAAGTTTTTATAATTGAACTTAAAATAATGATTTACTTTTACTTGCCTTTTAATTGATTTTAGCATTCAGTGGTAACTCACGTACACCACTTTTAGGTTCTCGCTTTAGCTTTGCATTCAGCTAGGCAGAATGCATGTGCATCTGAATTTTGCCCACAGTGTGCATCAGTCATCGATTACAGAATCCCTTGAAAGTTTGAAATGAAGTATTGTTCTGTTGGCCTGTTACAAGCTAACTAATTTGAGGCAAAACAAAGCAAAATTAAAAACAAAACAAAACAGAACTCTGAATTCATTCAAGGATCGTAGAAAAAGCACTGGTTACTTGGATCCCCTATTCTGCACTGGGTATTATTCTTGAAATGGATCTTGTGTTCCTTAGGGACAGATGTATTTGGCCTGGATCTTCATATTTCTCCTTGCTACAGCGTGCTGTGTTTCGTTCAGTATGTCACAAGTTACAAGTCATAGCGGCTATCACAGCCCTGAAGTTTAGGTGCCATTGACTCTGGGTTAATGAATCTGTCAGGACAGAATTAAGGCCCTGATGCTGGTCACAGCCACAGAAGAGATCTGGTGGATCAGTGGCCCATGGATGCCTCAGAGAGCAGTATCCAGGAAGCCTGCTAGCCTGTCTTAGCACCAGTTATGCTTGCTGACACCCTTGAGCTTCTGTCTTGGCTGTGCTCTCTGAGAGGCAGGACTATATCTAAGACACTCATGTAGGGAGACCACTCACATCTGCCCCCCATGGCTTCCCGTTCATAGTTCTCTGAGGCTTGTGGATGCAATCCACACTTTAAGCAATGACTTGTCATGTTATTCTCATGTTACTTTTGGCATAGTGTCTATTGCTTTCCAATGTTGGCTTTATAAATTCATCCTGCTATCTTCTTACCCTCACATACAGATGAGGAAACAACTGGGAGGCCAAATCACATGCTCAGGGTCACTTACCTCTAAGGCAGTGAGGTCTGTATCAGGATTAGCATTGTGAACCAGCGCTGGCAGTTTCTCTTCAGCTCCGTGGACCTTCTTGCTCATAATGGACTCTGGTAGCAAAGCTCTTGAAGGTTCCTCCTGGGTCTCCAGCCACCTCTAACCTCTCTGGGATCTTCTCTAGTTTTGCATATAAGCCGAGGGATTGGGCAGTCCAGGCTCCAGCTCTGAGGGTCTTCTTTTATCTCTCTCCTGAGGAAGTTGGAGAGGGAGTGCTGCTCTAGCCTCAGCTTGGGTAGCAGCCTTTCTGGAGAAATATTTGCCTCACCCTGGGGCCCCAGGGCTCACCTCCTTTTGGATTTTATAGCCTTAGAAAGAAGAATTGCAGAGAACTGTTTACAGGCCCAGAAGGAACAATAAAATGTTTTGTAAGTTTTTCAGCTTCTTGCTTAATAAACTTCCTTGTACCCTTCCATTTACCTAAAAACATGCATAGGAAAATGGGGCACAGAGGGTTTAGGCATGGGTATCAAGGGAAAAGTCTGCTAAATTCCATATGAAACTCTACTTGAGCTCAGAAGTTCTTTTTAAGGACAGACAGGGTGTTGAGGGAACCTCACTGAACTCCCTAAGCGCAGGACTCTACAGAGGGCTCTGAGCTTTCCTCAAGGTTCCAGTGGGTGAGCTGCACTTCCAAATTCTTGGGTCTGCTCAGAAAAATCTCCACGTTATCTGAGAGTCTGGGATTGGTCATAGAGTAGGAGAACTAAGCATCCTCAGTCCACATTGCAGAGTGTGCCAGCAGAGGCAGGGAAGGTGACTGAGCAAGAGCTAGAGACTTGAGAGAGAAGGAAAGAGACCCTGGTTCTTGGCTGGAGAAGTTGAAATTTCAAATACAGGAGACTGATAGACATGAAATAATACTGGTTATACTTAATGGACAGTTTTTGCCCCAGACACCATTTTAAACAGTACTATTCAAATAGTGTTGCTAGCTCCAGCTTTCAGATGTGTAAGCAGAGGTTCAGAGAGGTGCAGAAACTTACTCAAGGCCACACAGTTAATGAGGAACAGAACTGATACACAACAAGTGGAAGCAGTTAGCATTAGAGTTTGTGATCTTGGGGAGCATATGGTGGAGGCCAGAAATGAGCACAAGATCCTTTGGCACTGACCTTGGCTTAGTGATAGCATACATCAGGGAATTCAGATAAACAAAGGAAAAGACACAGAGAGAGAAGAAATAGCTCTGTGGTTGTCAAAATGTAGTCTTTTGCAGTAGTCACAATTGTCTTTAAAGAAGATGACAAGGAATATCAAGATTATGGTTCTCTTTATTTAGATTATTTACTTTGAGTACAAAAATGATAAAAGCTAGGCTTTACGGAGATGTCTGACCTCCAAAACTGCAGCGTCATGTCATCTTCAAAGAAAAGGTCAGGGTATGTGAGATAGCTTAGCAGACTAAGTGCCTGCTTGGGCAAGTGCAGGGACCAGGGTTCAATCCCTGTTTCTGCATGCCATGCGAGCCCCACCGCATGTGGGCTGCTAAGCAGATGAAGGAGTCCTGACATGGTGGTGCACGCCTGTAATCCCAGTGCTAGGGAGGCTGAAAACAGGAGGTGTCACTAAGAGTTTGAGCCGCATAGTGAGACCCTGTGCTAAATACATAAATTAAAAACAAAACCAAACAAAATATTATTTTTATTTATAGTAGATTGGGAAACAACTGAATTCACTCATTCTTTCTACCAGTGGTTATTAAGAACCAATTGTTACATCATAGAACCAATTGTTCTATCCTTCTGGGAAGGTAAAGTGATTAAAACTACAAAGATACATGAAATTGGGGCAGTCTTTGGCCCAGGCAGGTTCTCACCCCTGGTTCTGGAAAGCCCCACTGTATTCCTGTTAGCCACCCTGGATAAGCTGAGGCTTCCCCTGCCTTACACAGTTATAACGCCTGATCCCTGCTCCTGATTTAAACACAGCCAGCCTTGGAACTTGGAGCTCACCTTCCCCACAGATCAGGGACTCACTCATGGGTTTGTGTGGAAATGTGTGTGGGAGAATTGGGAAAAATACTTAATCTTGCTAAACTTCCCCAAACTGCCCTGAGAGAGTCTCAAAAGAAATGGACACCAGGTACCTGCAGAGCACTGGGGCCCATCATGAATGAGTGGCTCAGATCTTCAGGATGCAAAGGAGTCTGTGAGGTTACCTGCTTTGTATCTCTCTAGTCTTGAGCCTGGCGGCCCTCCTTGTGGGAAAGCATCCGGTATTATTAAGGTTTCAAACCTGCAGCAACTCCTATGAGATGCACACTAATGCCTGGTAGTCATGATACACCAGTACAATATAGTTCAGCTTCCATGTTTTTGAGAAAGAAGGGTCAAAATCTGAACTCTTTACTTCTGAGATGCAATAGGGGATGTGATGTAGAAATTCAGGTGAAAAACACTAATAAGCCAAGAGAATCTTGGCCTTATAGAAACACCCACAAATGTGAATGCGAGTAAATGAAATCAGCCTCTTAGATACTACTCAAGAAAGCCACAAAAAAATTAATGCTGGGGCACAAAGGGACCTTAGTGGGACATGAGCTGGAACATTGAACTTGGTTTCCCAGCACTACATTTTCATAACCCACATCAGCCCTTATTATGTCTAAAGAAGTTTTTCTGACATGCATTTGTCTTATAGGAAAAAATTAAGAAAAAGAATGCTAAACTGTGGAACAACTTCTTGGCTATAAGATATATAACCTTGGCCCTTTCAATAATACAGCATAAAATACTTTCCCTTTCCTTTTCATTATTTGGTGCAGCCCAACAGCTGTCAGCTTGCCCTTTCCTCCAGCACTTGCATTCTAGATTTTTTCCTAGTCTTTAGCAAAAGACAAATTTAATTAGATTTGAAAAGTAAATTCAGAAGAGACTAAGAGAATAATATGGGATAATAGCATGGAACACAGGTTTGAGAATCAGACTGAATTTGAACTTTGTACCTTCTTCTTTTCAAGTATATGACATTGGGCAAAATATTTGAGCCTTATTTTCCTCAAATGTAAAATAATGGAATGCTTGAGATTTCATAAAATTTTTCCCAGTGCCAAAAAAGTAATGTCACCACCCTTATCTTCACAGGGTTGCCTGCTTTGTGGAAACTCTTGGACAAGTTTCTTTTTTTATTTTTTTTTTTGTTTTTGAAGAACTAGGGATTGAACCCAGGCACTTGTGCTTTCCAGGGAAGAGCTTATTCTACTGTTCCCAGCCTTGGACAAGTTTCTATTGAAGGCAAAAACTTGAACTTTACAGCTGCACATGTAGAAGTGAATGTGAGAGCATTATTTACCATCATTCCTATTTTTAAATAAAAAGCTCAAGCTCAGCCTATGGTTTTGAGAAGACATCTTACACAACAAGGAATATCAGATTGCTTTGACTGTGGAGGTGCAGATCAGGACAAGGAGGGGACGAAGAAAGAGGAAGGAGGCAAGGGCCCTGAGAAGCACAGTGTCATTAGGTTGTGTGCTCCTTCACAGAACGCCAGATGATCCATGGCAGGGACCTCCATGGGTCGACTGCAGAAGTGGTGGAGAGGTTCACAGAAGGTCAGAGATACAAAATTTGTCTCCCTTCTATCTCCTTTGCCCCATTTTTCAAGGTTCACCCATAAAAATTAATTCTTTGATTTCTTGGAAGTGTCACTACTCTTTTTGGTGGTTTCTCTGTTTGCCAGTTCCTGCCATGGAGGGTAGAGGAAGAGCTGGAAAGTTAGGGCATGTGGCTGGTTGTCTTTTAGTGCAGGAGAAGTCAAACTTCAGGGCTCAGAATGTCCAGAGGAAGTGATTAGCCAGAAAATTGGTGGCAGCAGTTTTGGAGAAAGAATTCAACAGGGAGGGTTTTGGTGGAGGCATAGTGGATTTGTGGCAGATGTTCTTGAAGAGGAAAAGGGATTCACATTTGTTGCATGATGAGTTAGGATTCAGAATAGAGTCCAGATTTCCTAATCCCAATACTAGCCTTTCCTCTGTATTAGTCAACTTTCCCATCCCCAAGACTCAATGCTTGACACAACTTAAGGGAGGAGAGCTTGAATTTGGCTCACAGCTTCAGAAGATTCAGTTCATGATCAGTTAGCAGCAATATAGAAACACCAGGGCAGATGGGCATGAAGGAGAGGAGTTGTTTAGTTAGTGATGTCCAGAAAGCAGGGATGGGGAACAGCACCACAGAGAGGCCAGGGATCATGTGTAAGGATCCAAAGTCACAGCTGCATGACCCAGCCAGACACACCCAGAAGTGTGATTTACTAATTCCTTGCACATTTCTTAATCTAGTCGAGTTCACATATATCTCAATTACTGGTCACACTCCCACCCATCTCATCATTTGCTCAGATATGTTGGTTTGAATACCAGTAGGTTTTCCTTACTTCCAATAAGGGTTGTAAGTCCTTAGCAAGTTTGTATTATTTCAACATGAAAGCAGAAGAAACTTCTCTAAGTAGAACCTCTGGGTACCCATGTATCACGAGCCTTGGCCAGGCTTCTGGTCCCTCTATGGGCCTGCCTGAATGCCAGTGTCTTCTCATTTTTGGTTGCAGTTCTTGGTTTTACCAGACTCAGTGGCCAAGGCCATTTTAAGATTGCTTTGATTCCCTAACCCTTTGAGGGTGCTGAGCTCCTGATCTACGCATCTTGCTGTGTGGCTGGGGTCCAGTAGGCTGACTTGTTGTTTGGTCAACATGTGACTCATCACGGACACATTCTGGTTATATAATAACCAGAATCTCTAAAGCGTCTCTGATAAGCTAAATTTGACTTTCTTTTTTGTAGTAGTCTCCTTAGGATACTTTAAGAAAATCACATGGCTATCATTCAATGGACAGATCCTGGCTCCTAGTCACCTTCCCTGAGGCAAGCTACATGGAAATAACCCCATGTGCAGCATAAATAAAAGATAACCCCTGAAATTTGAAGCTTTTCATATTCTGTCATTAGATTTAAGGTGTATATTTGCAATAATTGCTTGTTTCCTTTAATTAGCACCCTGGATAAGCACAGTCTGTGTTCCATACCAGTGAGTCTCGGAATCCCTTCCTGGACCTCGGTTTTGGCTGCTCTGGGGCACATTGATGGGTTTGGATGAGCTGCTGTCCACCTCTTCCCCCACGCAGCAGTGCCGGTGGTTTACATCGAATGACTGCAGATATTCCGCCTGCTCTCCATGTTTTATAACCATCAGTTTAGCCATTATCACTTAATGCCACAAATAGGTAGAAGTTTACTTTTCTTAAAATAGACGGATAATTGCCTTTTATTGTAAAGAAAACAAGATAGCTCATTTTTATACTTATACTTCTATAATCATTTAAAATAATTTTTTAAGAAAACTTTGTACCAGGAATAGAATTGATGTCTCTACACTTGCCAGGCAGGAACTGTGCTGCTGTGCTATACCCCCAGCCCCTTTTATGCTCTTTTTAAAACATGACAGTTTATAAATTTCATGGTGGATATCAGTCATGGTTGAAAACTGAAATTTATAATCATTTTTGCAATTTGTACCAATAGTCAAAAATTACTTATTTTTAAGGAACATTTCTGCTTATTAATGGGAGTGAAAGAGGCTTCAGAGAGTTGGCTAGGAGACTAGCCTCAGGAATCATAATATTTTTAGATCCGTAATCTTGCCCAAATATATTTTACTTCTAGAATTCTATTTCATTGTTTGCAAAATGAAGTGTAAGTTAAATAATAAGTGTTAGGTGCTAAACAGGATGGCTTTCTCCCATTCTCTGTCCTCTTCTCCCTTTCTCCTAGAGAAGGTAAGACACACTTGTAGACAGACAGATAGGGGGATGTAGGGGGACACACACACACACACACACACACACACACACACAGAAAAGAGAGAGAGAGAGAGAGAGAGAGAGAGAGAGAGAGAGATCGAGTGTAATCATTCTGTCCTGTGAATCACACCTGGTGGTGATGCATAGTTTGCCTGCACATAGAAATCTGGGATATAGATCTGGATGCTGGGTGGAATACTGGGGTCGTTTCTTAAGCCACTCTAGTTTTCAGGGTTGTCCATGCAAAGTATAAATCTTTATCCTTCCTTTGTGCAAATTTTTCATTGATTTCATAGTTTCTCAGGGCACATTCCTCAAATACAGGCAGAAAGGACCTCCAGTCTTCTAATACTTTGCCTGTAGCAGATATTGCTAGCCAATCCCATCATTCAATAATGCATGAAATTTTGCCCTAGAGGACTTCGAAGAGTTTGTTAACTTGTTAATATAAGCCTTCCACATAAGGCCACTGCACACCCCTGTAGCTACATTTCTAGTCACTTCTCAGAGATCATCTTGACGTATCATACAAATTTTCTGGTGTGAGCATGTCATTGCCACTTCCCTGTGCCTTTGCATGGCACTTGTGGTATCTTAAGTGACTTAACTTCTGACTGCAAATTCTAGTTTATTTTTCTCCTTAGACCCAAGTTCAACATGTCCATCTCTCTGATGTCATTTCCAGTTTCCCTGTGTTGTTGTGACCCTAGATACATGGCTATGGTTTTATTGGCTTTGTTTTTGTCGTGTAGGTCTTCTGGCATCTTTAAGGCCTAGCCTATTTGTGCCCACCAAAGTGTCTGATGTCTCAGAGAGGTTTGGCTGAGAATAGGAGAAAAAGGATTAGATGTCTGGTAGGTAAGATCTCAGAGCCTAGCAAAGACTTTTAAGAGCTATAAAATGCTCACAGGTTAAAGGGGGAAATCACAGTAAAAGAGACTATTTATCCCTGGTTCCACCAAAAAGAAAAAGAGAGACTATTTGTTGGCAAAATAATACAGAATATAAAGAAATAACTTTCTCTGGGGCAAAGTTCACTACTGTATTCCAGAGCAGCAAGAAGTCCAAAGAGTTAATTGCCAGGGTAGTTGGCCGTGTTTACTGCAGAGTCATCTGTATCTCACAACCTGCTATTAAATTCCTGGATTCCAATTGATTTTTTTTCTCATTGAAACCCCATCGAAATAAGTAGCCTGTACATAAATATGACAAGAATGCTGGGTTGATAAGAGTGTGCTATGGACATGTAGCAGCATTATTAATGATCTTGTCATCGATAAAATTGCAATTTTTTTTAAAAAAGAAAGCCAAGAACTCAGCTGCGTATCTGTCTGAGACCCTCTTTGTGCCTTAGCAAACTTGATAAAGATTTAAAGATTCTTTGTTCTTTCTTTGTGTTGCTATTTGAATTTCTTTTTGATGTTTGCCTCTTTGGTATTACTTAAATAATTAAAGCAGTTGTTTTTGACCTACTTTGCATATAGAGCATTTAATTTGTAACATGGAACTAGAATATTTTAATGCCACCATATTAAACAAGGAATAGAGAGATTGAGATTGATTCTGAGTTCTTTTTATAAAAGCTGTGGACGCCACAACATCAGATGGACTCACAGCCCCTTTGTGATTCTCTGCAGTCCCCAGGTGCTGACTTTCGCTAACTTCAAAGGGAATTGGGGAAGAATTTGGAAGCAGGGTGCACTGGGAATGTACCTCAGGCTTTGCTCCCTGGTATGAGGTGAGTTTCAACATCTATGCGGTTCATTTCGGCTTCAGGACACTAGAAAAAAATTCATCTGCTTTCTTAGGCAGACCCAGAGACTGTCTCGCCAGTGAATGAGCAGCGTGGCCACAAGCGCAGACCAGTTTTGACTCTCACTTCCATCATTAAGCAGCTGTGATGCCCTGAGCAAGCTACTTGATTGCTCTAAGTCCCTGTTGCTTATTTATGAGATATGTACGATGAAGCTTAACTTTTGGAGCTGTTGTGGGAATTAAGAATAATGTCTTAAGGTATTTAACATCCAATAAATGCTCAGCGATGGATAATTCGTTAGCACTGTGGTGGTTGTACATGAATGAAGATTCTCTTCTCCAGGTCTGAGGTTCACAAAGGTTTTTTCCTTCCACTAACTCACTTGTGAAATCCAGACCTTTATGCATTTGCCTTGTCAGCCCATCTGTCTTTTGCAAGGGCAGTCTGGCAAATGGACTCCACAGGTAGTAGTAAAATTGGTCTTCTTCAAATGGAGTAAACTCTCTTCATTGACTGCAATTTTTCTTGCTAATTTTAAAATGATGGCTTATTACCATTCCATTTATAAGCTCTCTCCATCTTATGTTATTCCCGGAAGATGCTTCAGACACACATTTGTGTATTGCAAACATACCTTCTGTTATGGTTTATATCTAGATATCCTCTCCGAAGTCTCTGATACTCCTAGGTGGGGCTTTCAGGAGGTGGCTCAATGTAGGATGTGTGACTGTGGATTATGGGGGATGATAATTAAATGAGTCTACTGATCGTTTAGTAGACTTCTGAGTGTGGGTAATGGGAAGGTTCACCCTAGGTGTGGGTAGCGCCCTCCAAAAGGTTTGCAACCTGCAAGACATAAAAGGAAAAGGGAAGCTTACTGTTTGGTGATTTCTTCTGCCTCCCCAGCCATGGAGTGTTTCTCCTCTGTGATGTCCCTCTGCTTCAGAGTTAGCTGATTGAGCACTAAAACCCTTAAAGCTGTGAGTTAAAATGAACCTGTTCTCTTTTAACTCATGGGTGTCAGGTATTTTGTCTCAGCAATGAGAAAAGTAACCAAGACACCTTTTCCTCATCAAGAATGGAACTCAGGAATTTCCCCCTAGCATTTATGAATGTAGGAAAGGTTTCCCACCCACTCAGGGAGGAGTTGGCTTTAATTTCTTCTATCTGAACTCAGGTCCTGCTTCCTGCACTGAGTGAGCTAGATACTCACCTTGAAGTCCTCTCCAGTTTCTGTCTCTAAATGGGCCTCTATGCACTCTGTCCTGTTGGGCTATCCTATTCCAAATGTGACCGTTAAACTCTTCATACTTATTCATGGATCTATGCGACAACATATTATTAAGGACTTACTCAATGCCAAGCACCACTCTAGTCTTTAAAGAAATCAATGAAGAAAGGGAAATAATGAAAGGAAATATTACAACCATCATTCCTGTCCTCATGGAAAGGCAGATATGAATTAATATATAATATTACAGTTGTGCTAAAGTGTTAGAAAAGCCATAAATAATAAATGTGGCAGGTAAATAAATACACAGTAAAGGGTTTGACTTCAGAATATGAAGAATATGAAGGAATATTTGTCTAGAGCAATGAACTTTGAGCTTTGACCTTAAAGATGAACACTAATTAGAAAGAAAGAAGGCAAGGGCAAGCAGACTATTCCAGATTTACATGTTGAAGGTCTAAGAAAAGAGGTTATATGGTGGGTAATACAGCTTCTTGTAGAAAACAAGAAAACTCATGGACAAACCGGCGGCATCCAGCCTACATAAAATTTCATGAGGGCCCTTAGGGATTTCAGCCTTCTGCCTACAGTCCTGGGGAGCCACAGACATGATGTAACCTGTTGGAAGAGAACACAACCACTTTTCCACTTTCTAAAACACGTTATCGATTCTTTTGCTAATTGGACATCAGCCTTTGACAGATGCCCTTCCAAGACGCTGCCCTCAGCTGGCTGTGAGATGGAGTCCCAGGACAGCATGAGTCCATGCTCCCTGTGATGGGATGCCTCTACCTTGCTCTCTGGTGGATGATTTGAGGGCTCCATGCTTTCACCAGCTTCCTATCTTGGTTTCTGATGCCAAGGAGCTTTCAGCAGCTCTACTTTTCCTGCACCGGGAGGGCAGGAAAATCACCACCATGCTCTCCTTCCACAGGGAGTCAATGCTGACTTCCACCCTTATTAAAAGGTCAAACTTATTGGTGAGTTAATCCTCAATAAAATACTTTGATCATTTAGGATTTTCTTCTTGTATTTTATTGGTAATAAAATAACTTTCTAATAATTAAACCATAAGGTCTATGAAGACAGGGGCTTCTTTATATCCTTGTCTATTAATGGCTTGCTACATAGTAGTTACTTAATAAATATTTCTATATAAACAAGGCCTAACAATTCACAAAAAATAAAATAATGAAAAATACCTAATGCCGGGGCCGGGGAGATGGCTCAGTGGAATAAGTGCTTCCCTGGCAAGCACAAGGGCTTGATCAATCCCCAGTTCCACAAAAAACAAAAACAAACAAACAAAAAAAAACCTAATGTCCCCACCATTGTAATATAACTTCAACCTTCCTTCTCTCTTTTCTTCCTAGATTGTCTCTGTTCTTAGGTGCAGACATATATATTACATATATATAAAATTATTTTTTTAACATGTACTATTTTATTTATTATTTAAATATTGTCTCCATAATTTTCATAACATGCCAATCAAACTCTTAATTAGCTACCTAGATATTCTTAGAGTACATGTTGATGGACCCAAATCATATGTAGAATATTGAATGGGTACATTCTTATCCCAATGGAAGCAAGGAAGGTAAAACAAACTTTCAAGAAAAGAAGAAAGAAGGAACAAACTAAGTTTTAGAAATTATAAATAAACTTTAAAATAAATAGAATAATATAACTATAAATAAAATAAATAGAATTTGAAATCTTCAGTGTGCTTTAATCCCTACTGTGAAGTTCAGATTTTAAAATAGCAAAGTGTATGTAGCATTCCAGGTAAAGACCTTGAGGATGTTCAGTCTTAAATAAAGAAACAACTCCTAAAACATGAACTCTTGGAGGCATTGTCAGAATGAGGAGACATATTAATTAGGAAAGAAATTTCAAACTTTTTGACTGAGGCCACTGATAAAAGAATGTTTTACATTGAGACACAAGATGCACACATAATATTTCTATATGTATCCATCCTTAAATGGATGAGTGGATAGATGGGTGAATGGATAAATGGGTGATGAAAGATAGATAGATTGCTACAAAAATAGAGGAAAGTCAAATGTAGCTCCAGCATGTGTGAGGCATTATGATATTTTATTGTGTTTCATTCTTTTACAACTTCATTAACCTTAAATTAGTATCACAATAATGAGTAATATCCCATAACTTATGAAGTGTTGAGTTACAGAATATATATGAATGTATAAGCTCAGAGCTGTAACAAGATAACTGACTGTGTTTGTCTCAACTCAGGTCAAGCACAAGCACTTCTCATCCACCTTGTGGCTCTTCACACTTAGAAACCTGAACGTTTTCCTGGACGTTACCTTACCTATGGTGCAGATGTTGAACATCCCAAAACGGAGGGTTGAAGTTTAATCCCCACTGTGAAGATTACTAAGCGGGGGTGGAGGCAGGACTATAAAAAAAGTGACTGCATTATTGAGGCTCTGCCCTTCGAAAAGGACTTCTTTTATTTAAGGGTCAATGGCTTTAATGGGAGAGGCCATGCTGTACAGTGGAGCTCCCTCTGGCATACTTGCCCATGCCTGAGCCAGGACCAAGTAGGTAGGCCTTTACCTGATGCCAGTCGGAAACCAGATCATGCTTTAAAAAAATTATTGATAGAGGGTCTATTTTTTTTTTTTTTTTTTTTTTGTAGAACCAGGGATTGAACTCAGGCCCTTGCACTTGCCAGGGAAGCGCTTACTCCACTGAGCCATCTCCCTGGCCCCCAGATATAGAGTCTAGCCATGAAGTTTGGACCCTCCCATCCTAGCTTCCCCAGCACTGGGATTGCAGGCATATGCCACCACATCAGGTTCCGGGGCCAGCATGGCACGTGGTACCAGGGGTCGAATTTGGGACTTTGTGCTTGCCAGACAGACACTTACGCTGCTGAGCTATCTCCTCAGCCCACTTTTTGGTTTCTTAATGAACCCCATTTCTTTACAAATTACTTTGTCTGTAGTATAGGAACAGAAACAGATTAAGACAAACCTTATGCATCTACCCCCATATGGTTTGTGTCCACCTCTGTATTCTATTCAGCAGAAAGAGGTAGAGCACAGCTCTGTAGGGGTTAGAGACCCTCCCCGTGAAGGTGTAACCATCAAATTGCACAGAATGTTTGTTTTCACATATCGCTTGCTGGAATTCAGACACATGCTTCCTATAGCTAGGAGACAGACAGGTAAATATCATCTTCCCTTGCACCAGTCTCACCAACAAAAACCAGAAATGTAATTACTATAGAAAAGGGAATTATGGCATATGGAAGGCAAGTAGAAAAACCATGTAGCTATGTGTGTAAGGGTGTAGCAACTATGGGGACAGACCTTTGAGCCCTGAGTGGAATTGAAGTTCATCTCTGGTGTATACTAAGTAATCTAAGGCATTTCACTTTACTTTTGCATTCCTGATCTACACAATGAGAATAATAGTACCTAGTTACCCATAGCTAGGTACTAATTCAGCTAGATAGCTCAGTAGACTAAGAGCCTACTTGGGCAAGTGCAGGGACTGGGGTTAGATCCTTGGCACCACATGCTGTGTTGGCCCTGCCACCCTTTGGCCATGTGACCTGCATGGTGATGTGTGCCTGTTATCTCAGCACCGAGGAGGTTGAAAACAGGAGGGTCACTATGAGTCTGAGTTGTATAGCAAGACCCTGTGCCACACAGATAAACAAATAAAATAATTTTGTTTTCTTTTTAAAGAAAATGTTCATCTATTATGGTCACTTCCAAGAAAAGTTCATGTCTTGAAAACTTGTCCATCTCTTTTGAGACTGGCTGTCCCCTAGTGATAACTTTTCCTTTAGGACTGACCTTAGTGTTCCTTCTGACTTGAAAAATAAGGCTGGGTAAGGACTTATACAGCAGAAGTGAATGATGGGATGGTATTTCCAGTATTTCCAGTGGGTCTCTCATCTCCTTACTTTGTTAGCCTCTGTACAGAAATCAGAAATAGTATAATAATGAGGGGAATGTTAGGGAAGGAAATAGGGCCAGACAGGTATGATCAGAATATGTGTACATATAAAATACTGCATTTAAGTGCAATATTTTATAAAATTAATTTGTGCTAATGCATGCATTAAAATACAAAAAAATATATGACAGCGATTAAGAGTATTTGAGGGGGTCCGGGGAGATGGCTCAGTGGAATAACTGCTTCCCTGGCAAGTGCATAGGACATGAGTTCAATCCCTGGTTCCGCCAAAAAAAAAAAAGGAAAAAAAAAAGAGTATTTGATATGAGAAAAATGTCAGTGTAAATCTTGACTGTGTATCTTCTTGTTAGTATCATTTTGGGTATATTTTTTGGACACTTCTTGGACTTTTGATGTCGTCTTCGTTAAGAAAAGATATACGTATCTATGTCCTCTGAGGTTATCATGAGGATTAAGTGAGATTATCTATGCAAAGCACTGAGTTCAGAGCCCAACTCATTCATATTATGTAATTATCATCATTGCTAATAATGGGAAACAAAAGTACCCATCAACACATGGTAGGTGATGCTTAGTGCTCCAGTTCACCCACCAATGTGAGAGGGGCACCTTATATTGCTTAAGAAGAGGAAAGACATGAGGAAAAACTAGCCTGGAAAGAAACTTGCTTCCCAAATTCCTAACTCATATTTTAACTAATTACTGGGATGAGCTGCCTGGATCTTTCAGGTCAGAATCAAAGCTTGGGTCACTTCAGTAATGCACTTCTGTTGTAGGAACTGCAGCCAAAAAATAGGTTTTTCCAGTGTTAGGGATGATCTATGGGCAAGAACTGACTCTGGAACATTCCTGTCCTGGGAGTCAGGGAATTTTCTTCAGGGTGGATTTCTTGTGAAACCAGACTCTTATGGAGCTGGTGTCTCAGCTCGCTGAGAAGGGAAGCATACAAACTGGAGAGCTTATGGAGGAGGCAGGTATGGTGGCTGAGAAAACAGCCTTTTTTCCTCTCCTTGCTTGACATTACTGTGTTGATTTGCTCCTTCTTAGAGTCCTGAGGTGGTTAGTCCTAAGGTGCATCACCAGCTGTGATGGATTAGCATAAAGGTGCTGGCAGTGGAGATGCTGACAGCTGTCACTCGTAACCTTAGTTCCCACCTGAGCAGCCTCCTTGGTCTCACAGAGCTTCCTCAGGTACAACCCATGTGAGAAGAGGTTCTCCACTTCCAACAGACCAGGCAGCCTGGACCATTTGGAGAATCACAGCCCTGGGGTTGGTGTTTGTTTCCCAATTTATGGGCTGAGGTGAATCTGTTTCCTTCTCCAGAAGCTCTTCTGTGGGCCTGGGTGATATTGAGGTAGATCCCAGTGTGGACAGAAGACATGTGGCAGTTGGTGCTTAGTGCTCTAGTCTAGCCACCAGACAGTGCATCTGATTTCTGTCCTCTCCCTAATGTGTAGGAAGAGTAAGGATTGGACTGTAGGTAACTTGCATTGGAAGCAATTATGCAGTGTAAACTAAGCATTGGTCCATGCAAATTATATGTAAAATAACAAACTTATACCTCAATGATTCCATAGGGCAACCATTCATTAAATTGGACTCTCGCTTCAAAAACAAAATAAATGAACTAAAAATTCATCTGATTCCTAATTTTGGGGGGAAAACCCTGAGTTTCCTAACGTGCTTGCTCTCTCTGGCACTCATGATGCAACACACTGAAATTCTAGGATGTTCTCCATTAAAAGGCTCTTTTACTTTTGCTTAAGCCAGGGTTTCTGTAATTGAGTTTGGAATGCCATTTCTCTCCCTCTCCCATGTCTCACTGTCTGTGAATGGTGGACAGGAAGAACTCCCTCAGAGAGGGGACTGGCAGGCAGCGACCCACCTGTACTGTACATCTCCAAGAATAGACTCATTGGTTTTCCTTGTCATCTTTGGAAGTAGCACCTTTCCCTCCAAGTTTCTTCTAGCAGCCACTTCCACGAGCTACCCTGGACTCTGTAGTTAGAGAAGGCAGATGAAACAGTACCTCATCACCATCGAGGCTTCCAGCGTTGGAAAGCAGATAGCACCAAGTTCATGTCAAGAGGATTCTGTGAGGAGGCTGGTGGAGTTGTGGGCAGATGACAAACAAGACCCTCCTTCCTGAGGCATCTAACTATTCAACTTCCTCCTTCCCTGCCTTCCATGGTAATTACTGTGCATGTAAGAGGGTAAAGATAGAGTATAACAAAAACCTGGAGTCTTCTGATACTCTTGTGCATCCACAATCTAGTGGTAAACTCAGACAAATAGTCAAGCCATTTTCCTAGCACCTTAAAGAGGGAAAGAGTTATGAGTACGGTGATCACTACAAACTCTAAAATTGGGAGGAGAGCTCAGAAGGCTTCCTAATAGCAATGAGGCCAGTGTTGAAAGATAATGAGCAGGCAGATGAGCCAAGAGAGGGAGGTGGGATGGAGAATTCCAGACTCTTCAGTTAACTGGTGGCTTCCTTGAGCATGGCGATAGTCCTCATCTGAGAACGCTATTCTGGCTCAGGTGGGATCCATTTTCTGTTTCTTCCACAGCTACTTCTGTAAACTCTGTTTTTCCTTCCTTCATTGCCAGGTGAATAGTCCCTCCGGCAGGTTTCAGGTTAGGTCTCTAGTGAGAGAGGCGATAACCATTTTAATGGGAATTTCTCCAACAACAGGGTCAGAGACACTCAGTTCTTATATGAAATTAATTGAGTTCCAAGGTCAGAAGGTGATGAGTTGAGCCATTAGAAGAAATGATTTCTGTTTAAGTAAAAAGACCTTTGGGGTCTCTTGAAGAGCTTGCCTAAATTCAGTAATTATGTCTGCCCCGTGGTATCAGCCAACTTAACAGTAGAAAAAGGTCTTTAGTGATAGAGGAAGGTCTGGGAGGAGATGCAATTAAGCCTGACTATGTTTTTTTTTTTTTCTTTAATTTTTTTTAAAAAAAGAGAATAAAAAATAAAAAAAGAACCATTATGTTTCAGCTGGAATTGTAGGGAAAGACTGGGCTCCTGCTTCTCTGGCCAGATTTTTTTGGGAACACGCTATGAGCAGGGATATGCCTATTTTAGTGACATAGACTCTTGTCCAGTCCTTCTGCACAGCAGGTTCTATAAAAGTTTGCTGTCATCATTGTCATCTTCACCATTATAGTGGAAATTGAGCTTACCTCCCCAGAGTCCAGCTTACAAAATTTCAACATCTTTTAATTCAGATAAATACCTTTCCTCCCCAAATCCTTACTTTTTTTTTTTTTTTTTAGGAAGAAGGCTGAATGTTGCCACACGGTTCTAGCTAATGAAACAAAAAAAAAAAAAATAACTTAATGGCCATTGTGATTGGTTTAGGACAAAACATATGGTTTCATTTTGGACCAATGAAATGTGGATGGATATCTTGCAGGAGTTTCTGCAATTAGCCTTTTTTGTTTTTCTCAGAGAACTTTCATAGTAACCCTCTCCCCCTGCCTCCTGGTGTGGTCCAGAAGCAGGCAACTTCAGCAGGCTACAGAATCCACCTCAGAACCACAGAATGCATCTATCTGAGGCTGAAATAAACATCACAGCAAACAAAACAGAGGTGGAAATGTTGACACTGGTGACCTGCTGAGTCAAACATCAAAACCTTCATCATTCACCCAGATATTAACTTATAATAAAAAAAAAACATTCCGGGTAATATTTTTTATTATTGTTTAAAACTGAAGTCATCTCCAGTGATAGAGTACCTAATACTAGAAAGTGAGACATTGCTAATAAAAAATCCAAAGTATGAACTTGGCTGAGGTGGCATGCAGGGTAGCGCAGGGGACTGATTGATTACTCAGTTGCTATAGATACCGGGAAAGAGACCATCAAAGTTATAGTATTAATTGACTCATTAGCAAAAATAGGAGTAATGCAGGTAAGAGAAACATGTGGGCTCAAGTGACCTCAGATGAATACAGAAAGAGAAGAAAATGCAACTTCAAGAGATGATTCAGTCAGATCTTGTTCAGCCCAATTTGAATTACATTTTATAGGACCAATCACATGCTAACCTTCTCAGCCTTTAATGTTTCTCTGCTTTCTGCTCTTTGCATAAAGAGTAAATATTTGCCCACATTTCTGGTTCCTCAGAATGCCTTACCACTAACGTACTCATCCCGCAAAGGCAGGGGCTGTGCACATGTTCACCGGGACACCACATAATGCCTATTCCATGGTGGGTTTGCAAGTACGCTTGCCAAATGAGAACTCTCCCACTGGACATTACAATGGAGGTTAACACCTGATGTATGGAGATGTCACACTGCAGAACACAAACATTTTTCCCAGATAGTCAAGTCATCCATGCAAAATTCAGGGCTCTGTTAGATTAGTAAGAGCTTTTGGAGAAGATCATAGTGTGGTACTTGTAAAACTGCTCTTATGGAAAGCACCTCTGTGAGGAGTGGGAACAGCCTGCAGAGCCTGAAATTCAAGAGCCACTCTTTCCTTCTCTCACTTCACAGGAGTCAGATGTACATCACAGCCACAAGCTGCTCTCTCATCCTCTGCTCTCTCTCTCTCTGGTTCTTTGCAGGTTTCTCATCTATTTGATCTAACTCCATCCTGCTTGCTGTTTCTCTAAGGACCCGAACGGCCAGAGCCTTGAGTGGTTGGGTAAGCAGACTTTGGTTGTCAGCTGAGCCTCCTTTATTCCATCCTCAGGAGAACCAAGGAGTTTCCCATCTCACCATTCATCCACAGTGGAGAAAACAGCACCAGTTCTAAAGGCAGGGTGAGAGCAAGAAGGAGAGGGACATAAATGATACAGGCTCCCATTTTTTTTTTTTTTTTACTTATTAATTTTTGTATTTTTAGAGAAGGATCTACAGGGTGTTCAGGGTCTCACTATTGGATTGCACTCACAGTGATCTTCCTATTTACAGCCTCCCAAGAGCTAGGATTACAGGTGTGCATTACCATGCCCAGCCTCAATTGCTATCTCAGTGTGCCCTGGGGCGGGGCTGGCAAGGCAGGATGGGGGAACCCTCTGGTGCTGTGCCTGCTTGCAGATGCTTTAATCCGATGAGCCATTTGGCTGGCCCTGGCTCCCATTTTTAAAGTCAGTTAAACTTTAGGAGAGTTTATATGTTATATTTTTAAACAGAGGATGTATGTGCTAGAATATAATTATTATCATTTGCAGTATGAGGGATTGAACTCAGGACCTAGTGCTTGCCAGGCAAGCACTTATTCCACTGAACTATCACCTGGGCCCAAGAAAAATCTTTGAGGTAATAAAATCTTCAGGTTCTATGAGCTTAGTCTTACTCAAGGCCTCATATTATTGACTTCTTTACCTGCTAGTCCTAATCCACATGCTGTTCCTCTGAAGCTTTTGGCAGCAGGCGACCAGGAGTCCTGGTCTGTGACACAGTAGAAGAAGATTACATGTAGATAATATGAACCTGGGTTTTCAACTGGCTTTTCCTGTATGACTTAACTTCTCGGGGTGATTCTCCAAGTGGGAAACTGGGGTGATAGTCTTGTCTTTATAGCACTGTTAAGAAGATAAAATAAGGCAATGCAGGCTTTGTTTCAGGTCTACACAACTGCAAGCTCATGATAGGTGCTTGCTGATGTTTGGCTTTACTCATGGGGTGGTCTTTTGGGCGTATGAGGAGCAGCAGCAAGTGTGCTGAGTGTTCCTGCTCTGCTGCCTCAGAAGGACAATGATGGCCCAGGACTGGAAGACAGCCTGTGGTTCTGTAGCCATTGGCCTCTTCCCTTAGGCCTCTGGGTTATTTTCTCATTAATTAAAATAATGGCTTCTACTTTAAATTCTATACTATTTCTTATTTTAGGAGGACTATTACAAATCCTTAATGGTAAGCTTAGAATGTATTGAGGCAGTATGAGGCTTTGGAGCTAAGCATAACCTAGTCTAGCAAGTACCACAGGACATGTACATGGGAGAAACTGAGGCATGGGGCTGTAGAGTGGCTCACTAGGGGCTGGGACAGATCTGAGAGGACTCCTGAGCTGCTCTCCATCGAGGTGGTGCTGCTCCAGCTGCAGATGCATTGCTTAGGATTTGAGTGCTTTTTCTGAATGAGTTGTACTCGACTATTTGAACTGGGAATCTCTTTTCCAGGTGCCCAGTATTTCACTCCTCTGAGGTCTTTGTGACTCCCTTATTGCATGAATTGCTCCTTCCTGTATTAGGTTCTCCGGTACCCTCCATGCTGCTGCCTCTCCTTCTCAGACAGGAGAAAGGCTGTGTTATGCTAGGATTGGGACCCTGCTACATATCAGGGTGCTATTTGCTCCTTTGCTGAATTTAGCAAATTCACATATGCTATAAATGTAGCTCTCTAAGGTTGTACTGGGTAGCAGGAGTGATAAGTCTGCATGGTACTTCGCTGATTTTGAGGAAAGTCTTTCTAATTATATATATACCCATAAAATCTTTAGTCAGGAGAATTGGGAATCAACAGTCACGTTGACCAAAACCATGGTCTTTGAGTTAATTTATGTGAGCTTGAAACCTAATTCTGTAATATATTAGCTGTGTGACCTGTACTTAGTTTTCTCCATTTCTTCCACAGAGAGGATAAGAAGTTCTGTTTAGGCAGTTGGGAGATAGGCAGATGCTTATATCAATATACATATAAATGCATTTGTGTGTTGGCTTGCACACATCCACATGGCTGCATATATATATATATATATATATATATATATATGTAGGCTGGCACCTACAGCTCTCTTAAATTTTCACTTCAAAGTTGTTTGGTGAGTTTGGTGACATGGATCATTCATTCAATGAATAAATATGTAGTAAGCACCTAGGAGGTGGCAGACCCCATTACGAGTTGAGAAAAAGGCTATGAATTAAACATACTCTTTCACTTTAAGGGACACAGTCTATCACCAGGGAATAACTGTGAGGCTCTGTGTTGACATGAGCAGAGCCCTTTGGAAGCACAGAGGAAGGAGAGAATGGTTCTCTGGAGAAAGTAGAGGGAGGACAGCGTAGGCAGGGAAGGTGGTCTGAGTCATGAAAACAGGAGGTGTGCATAGGAAAATCCTGGGAGGGTGATTCATGTAAAGCGGTGAAGAACAGAGACAGAAGGAAGACAGATAATGCAGGCGAGGGGAGACTTCCTTTGAATTTATATGATTTCTTTTTTTTTAAACATTTGCTAAGTTGTTAAGGTATAAATTTAACTAAGTTGTTTGAATCTAACTACAAATTAAAGAGAATATATATATATATATATATATATATATATATATATATATAATTTGGTTTGGTCTCAGATTTCCATATCATGATAAGTGAGACACTAAGTATCTCATAAACTTAGAAAATGCAGAAAATTCTACCTTAGACATGACCACGAAGATATTTGCTAGACGTGTGTGGACTCTTGTTTGTTTTTGTTCTACACTGGAAGAGGGCTTTTAGCGGTAATCCCATGTAGTGTCAAGAGTTTAAAAATTTTACTTTTGATCAAAAAGAATTGTTGCAGAGGATCACAGCTGTGTGCACGTGTGTATCTCTTCCTACCCCTCAACCCGGCACATAGAGGGAGGCAGAGTGATTTGTCTGGGTTGGCACCTTCAGATGGTAATTAGCTTTGAGAAATGAAAAGGATGAAAAACAATTAAGATATCAGTTCTAGACAAATAGAGGGAACCAGAATCAGGGATTTCCACGGAGGAATGATTTCCTCGGCAATCGTTGGCCTATGCTTGAGGGAAGGAAGACCTCCAGCCCCCTTGGCTGGTGGGTGAGTGGTACCTTCCAGATGGATGCCAATCACATGCAAGAGTCCCATGGGGCCAGGTATTTTCTCAGGGATATCACCTTTCCAGCCTCAGCAGTTTCCTTAGTGGATCCAGTGTTTCTCTAGAATATGATTATAGTATCTTGGCTTTGGATAGATTTTCATTCATTCTGATTTTTGCCCATATGCCCAACAACCCTTTATTCTATAAACCTACCATGAGACTTTTTTTGAGACAGTGTCCCTCTATACACTGCACACTGGCTTTGTACTTACTTTTGTAGCTCCTAAGCTGGTCTTAAACTGAAAGAAATCCTCCTATCTCAACCTCCCTAGTGCTGGGATCAGAGCATATGCCAACAAGCCTGGTTCTCTTGCAACTTCTTAGGTGCTTAGAACAACTGTCCCTCTTGCTACTTCTATTTTTGTTAAAAGTCTTCAAAGTTGTGGCTATCTTTGCTTAGTTCTAGATGCTTGATCCAAAAGCCTTCAAATGTCTTCTACAGGGAAAGCAGGGCTATCAACATCGTCTCGTAGGATGCATTTCCCTCTGTTTGTGGAGTGATGCATGCCTTTCCTTGCTCACCTCATATACTCACTGTGTATTTGTGAATCTGGGAGATCAACTCTGTAATGGAAACTTTGACCAAGAATTCCACTTACTCTATCACATCACACTTATTGGTCCCAAACTCTTCAGTGCCAGGACCACAGCTCAGAAGTGGTTCTGCCTTCAGTTTTGGAAATGATTACATAGCTAACTTTGAAACATCACTGTCTCATTTCTGGGATGACTAACACTTCAGTTTTGCTGCTGCATCTCCAAGTGTTCTTCTCAGGCTTTCAATGAACCTCTTGTACTCTATCTCCTTTCCCTCTTGGTGATCTGCATCACTGACCCATGCCAACCATGGGGACTGATTCAGAGACTGTGTCTCCAACTTCTTTTTTCCCTACTTATCACTTCCAGCTGGGTTACATCATCACCTGCAGCCTCCAGCAGCACCTACTGTTTCATTGCTTTGCTCAAGCCTGTGCTTTTCCTTGGATTTTTGTCTTTGCTAATAGTAACACAACCTGTCTAGTCTCGGAGTTCTAAGAATTCATCATAACCTTTCATGTCTCTCTTCTACTTATGTCTTATCTTGACAATATCAACACAATCTCCATGTTACATGAAGAGTAGGACTGATTCACCTTCACCTCTTCTCTTTCTTCATTGCAGATTTTCACTCTCATTTATGTAACAACCCTTTATAACTACCATCAGAATATTTCCCCAAAGTTTAGTTTGAACTATTTTACTTTTAACACTCTGTAGATTCTCACTGAGGAATGTTTGTTACTGCCTTCAAGGATCTCAGTGATAGAATCTGTATTGTGATGGTTTTGTAATGTGTTAATCTGGCTGGTTCAGACCACATTTTCTATTTTTTAAAAAATGATTTTATTGAGAAACAAATAGCAATGAAACAGTCTCAAAACCAATCAGTAAGATAGTTTAACAATTGGTACATTACATATTATTGTCTTAGTGGTCATTCATTTCACAAGATGCAGCTATGATGTCCTGTCCACAAGCATTATCAGAACAAATCTTTCTATTCATTGCATCAAGAGAATGCGGCTGGCATGCCTGTAATCCCAGCACTTGGGAGGCTGAGGCAGGAGGATTGTTTTGAGTTTGAGACCAGCTTGAGCTACAAAGTGAGCTCAAGGCCAGCCTGAACTGCATAGAAAGACCCTGTCTAAAAAAAAAAAAAAAAAAAAAGAGAGAGAGAATGTAGCTGTACATCTGTCCTAACTACCCTGAACATATAGATACAAAATGGTTGTTCATCTGTATCCCCTTTCTTCATTTAGTCTTGTCAGACAAGGGCATTCCATTGTCATCCAAATATTATAGGTGTGTGAATTCAGCAAAATACTCCAATATAGTCCAGCAGTCCATGATAGCAGTGTGTTCTCCACAAGAATGGCAATATCAGAAGCTGTTGACTTGAGCTTTCTACAGCTCAGCATATCATTATGGCCTTACTCTTCATACTTTGCTTTTATACTTTTCTGCTGGATTGGTATAAGTAAGACTTATATAACAAGAAATATAACTTTTGTATCTGACAAGGTCAGGCAAATCACCTCAGGATTTATCCTGAAATAACATGTTCCAAATTGTTTCTTTTTGCATTTCCAGCTAGAAAGAGCCAGAAAACAGGTCCTTGTGTGACTGGAAGGGCAGAAGGGAAGTGTCTGCCACTTTTCAGCACAAACGTTGTTAATGATCTGCTGAGTTATCTGGTTGGTATTAAGCAGTGGCTGGGCTTGGTCCATGCATCTGCTTCGGATCCCCTTTTAGCTTCTCTGAGTCCAGGGCCAAGCATGTTTGATTCACATAGCAAGGACACGGAGGTGGCACAAAATTCCCTCATCACTACAGCCATAAGAAACACACACAGACAGAGATTTCAGTCCATCCCCATGGTTTCTAGTTCATGCTCACATTTAAAAAACCCAACTTATTGAGATATAAATCAGAGACCATCTGTTTCACACATTTGCCATGTATAATTGATCACTTTTTAGTATACTCAGAGTTGTATGCCTTTTTTACCACTGTCAATTTTGGAACTTTCCTCACTTCCAAAGGAAACTTTATGCCCACAAATGGTCACTTCTTGTTCTTGCTCATGCCTCCATTTCTGATTTACCCTCCATCCTTGGCAAATGCTAATCAATTTTCTGTCTTCTATGGATTTGGATGATCTGGAAAATTCATATCAGTGGTTTAAGGCCTTTACGCATGGCTTCTTTCCTTTCTATCATCATGATTTTAATGCAGCCATGGCTCAACACATATCAACACTTGGCTCCTTTTCATTGTTGAATAGTATTTCGCTGTATGAATCTACCATATTTTGTCTCTCCTTTCATTTATTTTATTTTTGAAGAGAATACGTAATCATAACAAAAAGTCAGAAATGGCCTGGGGAGAGTCACATGAAGAGAAAACTTTCTCTCAAGCTCTCACAGAGAGCAAACTGGTCAAGCATTGGCCGTGACTCATCCACATGGATGACACAGACAAAGAAACTAGAGAATAATGTATAGGACTACAAGATAAACCCTGAGAGGACTTCACTGACCACATAGGAAATATAAAGTTCAGGTGTTGGTATATAAGTCTTGACCTACCTAGGTCTTAACCATCCAGCAGAAAAGTATAAAAATGAAGTACACATCGCGGGGACATAATATTAAGCTGAGCTATAAATGGCTATGGTCGACAATTTCTTTAAATAACTCACTATGGTTGTAGAATGCTGGACTGTGTTGGATTGTGGTGTCGAGTTCAAGCACCTAAATTAGTTGAATGTCAATGGAGTGCCCACTTTTGACAGGTGTAGACAAAGGAAGGGTTGTAGAAAGAAAAAATCATGATGTGTGTGTATAGACAGTACAGTTGGGATAGATAACGCTGTGCTTCTACATAATTCTATGAGAGGCAAGATCTGCACTAATGGTGGTTGGACAGGATATTATGTCGGCTTCTAGTACTACGGT
>PVKA01016201.1:0-48370 GCA_004027165.1 Ctenomys sociabilis | reverse complement strand
CTGGGCTTGTCAAACTCAACATTGTCTTTTCAGCAGAGGCCAGGAAGCCAATGCCCACCAAGGGGATGAACAACCTGGGATGGAAAACAGGGCCTCAGAACACAAGAAAATTACTCCACATGCCTCCATGAACTATCACAACCAACAGCATCATTAGAAGTTCGGTTTCAAACCTACAGCCCCTGTCACGACCCAGTGCGCAGAGGAGAGCCTTCCAAGTCCCTGGTCTGAGGGATGAACAGTGACTCGACAGCAGGCGGACAGAAAAAGATAGTTTTGAAAAACCGAGCTCTCTCCTTGCAGATATTGTGTCTGGCATCATGCCGGACCTCACAGTGATGAAAAGGGGAAGTTTCTGTTGTGTCACCAATTTGGTTCAGTTCCACGCAATAGAATTGCAGGGTCATTATCGTTCTGAGCACTCTCAAGGATGCCTCAGCCATGTGTACTTCTATGATTCGCAAATATTGAGAGGACTGTAGGAACACCTCGGCAACACCGTGTCCAGTAGGACATGTGCGGAGAACGTGTGTACCTCGACAGCCCATTTCTGGCCAAAGGGACACATGTTGCAGTGACACCACAAGACCCTCCGGACATCTCCTACTTCAGGAAAGAAACGATTACCGTCCTCAGCTCTCCACAGCTATGGAGCTCGCTCTCAAGTCGACAGTGTTACAGCCACTCCTAGGTAACACTGCTAAAGAGGATAGAGTCGCTGTCTTCTTCTACGAGGCAGGCACGAGATGCTCACCCTGAGGATGGACATCAAAACACTAGTTTGAGATACAGAACAATTTCCATCCGTGAAAACCATGACCCGCTGAACTATGCTCTGAGCCCTTCACATCTGTCTCATGCTTTACATAATGGGCTGCTTTCCCGAGGAAGGTGCACGACCTCTGTCAGGATATGACTCCTAAGCTTGGCTTCCCAACCCTCGCCATTTTGCATGACTCCAAAACCATTTATACACCCTGTCAACCACTGGGTGCACGCAGCATCCAGGACTCAGTGGCGCCTCCTCAAAATATGCCGTTGAACACGTATCTTCACCTGGAACAGGTCTCCCTGAAATATCACCCACGAACTCCACTGCACGATCCAGTGGCGTGGACCATAATGACTCTGAAAACGGCCCATGACCGCAACTCTACTCTTCCTCATGGGCCGCACCTTGTGTGCAGCCAGTCCAGTGAGGAGAAGCATTACTGCTCAGAGGACTCAGCAACGCCCCGCCTGTATAAAACATACAGCACACAGAGCCCACTTGATTCGTCGGGCCTAGGAATAGGACTGAGAGACACTGACCCGTACCTGAACCACCACCTCATACATATAACCAGAGGTAACCCAACATGCACAAAGAGATTAGCCTGTACACGAGATGTCAAAAAGAGCATCTCCCTGAGTGTGAACTAACGTTGCGCTGCACGATGAAATGGAGGGAAGGCAAAGGGTATAGTGAGATCCTTTGTGTAAGCAACTGGTCAAGAACCACAAATCCCACTCATTTTCACTCTCTTCAATGTCAAAGTTCCCAAATTAAAGCGGTTCGCCCATCAATATGCCTCCAAGCACAAGCCATATCTCATTCTTGTAAGAACATGCGCACCAGCTATGCAGCCCAGGATTGAGGCCAACACCAAACCAGAACAAACATGGAAGCCATGTGCAACACAATCCTCAGCCACACATACACATGAGTACAACACATATGTACATCTTTGGAGCTGCCTTTTCGAAAAGTGGAGAAATCTGCCCATGCATCTTGTGTGTGCTTGTCACGGACTGGGTGGGACACTTTTCCCCAAGAATGAGATTTCATTCAAGGCTTCGTGACTTTCCCAAAAGTAGGTGCTTAGTGGGATAGAACAAAAAGCGTGGCAATGCTTTGTTCTGCTCAGTCACTTCTGATCAGACCCCTCTCGCTTTGCTTCGCGCCAGGAACTCCGATTCCAGGTAAACAGAGAGTAGAGACCTGATCCAAAACTCTTAGGTGACAGAGAAATTCCCGTGAGCTAAACACTTGGGCTTGTCTAACTCAACGTTGTCTTTTGTGCAGAGGCCGGGAAACCAATGCCCATGAAGCAGATGAACAACCTCAGAGTCAAAACATGGCCTCAATTGACTCAAGAAAAGTACTCCACATGCCTCCTTGAACCATCACAACCAACAGCATCATCAGAAGTTCGGTTTCAAACCTACGGCCCCTATCTCGACCTAGTGCACAGAGGAGAGCCTTCCAAGTCCCTGGTCCAAGGGTGAATAGCACTCGACAGTAGGTGCACAGCAAACAATACTTTTGAAAAATGGAGCTCTCTCCTTGCAGATATTGTGTGTGGCATCGTGCCGGACCTCAGAGTGACGGAAAGGGGAAGTTTCTGTTGTGTCACTCATGTGGTTCAGTTCCACGCAATAGAATTGCAGGGTCTTCATCGATCTGAGCACTCTCAAGGATGCCACAGCCATGTATACTGCTATGATTCACAAATTTTGAGAGGACTGTAGGAACAACGTGTCAACACCGTGTCCAATAGGACAGGGGCGGAGAATGTGTGCACCTCCACAGGCCATTTCTGCCTAAAGGGGACACATGTTGCGGTGACACCACAAGCCCCACCGGACATCTCCTACTTCTGGAAGGAAATGCTCACCTTCCTCACCTCTCCTCAGCTATGGAGCTCATTTTTAACAAGACAGTGTTGCAGCCACTCCTAGGTAACACTGCTAAAGAGGATAGAGTCGCTGTCTTCTGCGAGACACGCACGAGATGCTCACCCTGAAGAGGGACATCAAAACCCCACGTGTGAGATACAGAACAATTTCCATCCGTGAAACCCATGACACGCTGAACTATGCTCTGAACCTTTCAAATCTGTCTCATGTCTTTACATAATGGGCTGCTTTCCCGAGGAAGGGGCACGACCTATGTCAAGATATGACTCCTAAGCTTTGCGCCCCAACCCTCGTCATTTTGCATGACTCCCAAACCATTTCTACACCTTGTCAACCACTGGGTGTACACATCATCCAGGACTCAGTGCCACCTCCTCACAATATGTATTTGAACACGAATCTTCTCTGGTACGGGTCTCCCTGAAATACCACCCACGAACTCCACTGCATGATCCATTAGAGTGGACAAGGATGTCTCTGAAAGAGGACCATAACCCCAACTCTGCGATTCCTGATGGACAGCACCCTGTGTGCAACCTGTCCAGTGAGGAGAAGCATTACTGCTCAGAGGACTCAGCAACGCCCCGCTTGTTTAAAACATACATCACACAGAGCCCACCTGATTCATCGGGCCTAGGAATAGGACTGAGAAACACTCACCCATACCTGAACCAACATCTCATACATACAACAAAACGTAACCCAACATGCACAAAGAGACTACCCTGTACAAGAGATCTCAACAAGAGCATCTCCATGAGTGTGAGCTAACGTTGCATTGCACGATGAAATGGAGGGAAGCCAAAGGGTACAGTGAGTTCATTTGTGTAAGCAACTGGTCATGAACCACAAATCCCATTCATTTTCACTCTCTGCAATGTCACAGTTCCCAAATTAATATGCCTCGCCCGTCAATATACCTCCAAGCACACGCTATACCTCATTCCTCTAAGAACTTGAGCAGCAGCTATGCAACCGTGGGTTGAGGCAAACGCCAAACCAGAACAGCACGTGGAAGCCATGTGTAGCACAATCACCAGCCACACATACCCATGACTAGAACACACAGGTACATCTTTCTACCTGCCTTTTCAAAAGTTTAGGAATCTAGCCATGCATCTGGTGTGTACTTGTCAAGGACTGGCTGGCATACTATTCCCCAGGAATGAGCTCTAATTCAAGGCTTCCTGACCTTCCCAAAACCAGGTGCTTTGTGTGCCAGACCCAAAATCATGGCAATGTTTTGTGCCACTCCATCACTACCGATCAGAGCCCTCTCGCTTTGCTTCCATCAACAACTCTCCTTCCAGTTAAACAGCGAGGCGAGACCTGATCCAACACTCTTATGTCACAGAGAAAATCCCGTGACCTAAAGACTTGGGCTTGTCAAACTGAAAGTTATCTTTTGAGCAGAAGCCGGGAAGCCAATGCCGTACCATTGGATAAACAGCCTGGGAGGGAAAACAGGGCCTCAAAAGACTCGGGAAAATTACTCCACAGGCCTCCTTGAACTATCACAACCGACAGCATCATCAGAATTTCAGTTTGAATCCTATAGCCCCTATCTCGACCTAATGCACAGAGGAGAGCCTTCCAAGTCACTCGTCTGAGAGTTGAAGAGGGAATCCACCACAGGCAGACATCAAACAAGAGTTTCGCAAAATGCATCTCTTTCCCTAAGACATTTTTTTGTGGCATCTTGCTGGATTTCACAGTGATGAAAAGGGAATGTTTCTATTGTGTCCCTCGGCACTGACTCTTCGGTGCCAAGGAGGCTGATCTAATAATACAAACAGTGTCATGGGCCTGAAAACCTAATCAATCATGACCACTTACTGAAGCAACGGATCATCATGTCACCAGAGGATGTCCTCCGTTTTCTCTGTCTTTGGAATCATCTTTCCTACTACCCTCTTGCTGATGAAGGAAAATACAGGAATTGAATGTATGTCCTGAACTCATTTCAAAGTAACTTTTTCTCTGTTTTGACCTATGAGGCTTAGGTTTTCAACCAGAAGCCTAATATGCTTTCTGTCCTTTTTCCTCTGGCCTACAGACTATATACCTTGAGAAATACTGCAAGCATGTGGAATCTACGTTTCAAAACCATGTATTTTGAATGCCATGGCTAAGCGTATCTGGTCCCCTTCTGGGTATTCACATTCAAATCTAACCTAGTATGTATTAAGCATACCAGGAAGCAGGAAATGAAGAATTTGAAAAAGGCACTATTATCCCAACTCTGCTGCTGGTGGTGGGTAACAAACAATGTGGAAATTTCATGGTCAGGTGATTTAGCAGAGTACAACTTGGACTAACCTCATCATCCCATCCCAAGTTCTTCCACTGTGACTCAGGACATGGAGCAGAGGCATTGTCAGCTATCACTACAAGTTTGTCAAACTGAGAAGATGATACACACCGAAGGGATAAAAACACATGCCTGTATACCAGCACTGAACATAAACATCACCATGAGTTTGAACCAAACATGGCCTATGTTGTGAAATGAAGGAGATCTAGCACAGCACAGTGAGACCTGTCTGTGAAGGTTCAAAAACAGCAACAACAATAGTAACAACAACTGAAATATATAAAGTGGTTTCTGCTGTCTATACTGCCCAACTTGGAGGACTGGCTTTGAAAAATCACATTCAGTGCTTCCTTTTTTCAATATAACTTGAAGTTTAACCAGAAACATAGAGCTTTGAGAACTTAAGAGCAAATAGCCACCACCACTGCGAGGCATACTCACATCAACCCAAACAGATACTTACCAGATGATAGTCAATCACCAGGCATAGAATTTCATGAAGAGAAATCAAGGTTCCCATCTCTGTGATATGGTTTGGTGGACGCAGGAATAATCACCTCATGTGTGCTCCTCATGTTCTTCCCATGAGTTTTCCAAGACAAATAACTGAAAGTCAAAGCTTCCTTTAGTTTCCAATACCTGTGCTATCTTTGTTCCACCACCTGTCAAAAGGAGCCCAGATATGAATATTTTGTGATCCCAAAACACAACACTAAAGACATTTCTCTCTGTTTTAGGACAATAGTTCCTATTCCACATCCGCCACTCACTCAGGCCCTGTTCCAAGTCACCTAAGTCACATATTAAAAATCCCTTGTCCTACAGGATTGATCTTTTTCTCTATAACAGAACTGAATATTGGGGTCAGGGAGATGGCTCAGTAGAATAAGAGCTCACCTGGAAAACACAGAGGCCTGAGTTCAATCCCCGGTTCCACAAAAAAAAAGAGAACTGAATGCTCTGTCCTGAGCAGAGTTCAGCCAACCAATGCCCACCATGCCAATATGCCAACTGGTATACACAATAGACCCTCAGGAAAAATATGCCAAGTCTTTGGCAAGCATATATCCAAAATACAAAACCAGCACAAGCATCTCAAGGACTGGGTCAACACTACTTCATCTAGTTCTGCCTAATGCAGGATATGTCCCCAGGACCAATGGGCCACAACACTGGCCAAGGAGGCTGCCAGAATTGGAAAGGGAATGCGAGTATATCAAAATGGAGCTCTATTGTTGTAGATATGGCATGTGATATTGTGGAAGACCTCAGAGTGATGTAAGGGGAAGTTTTTCATGTGTCACTCATTTTGGTCAGCTCCAATCAATACAATTCGATTGTTCCTGAACTCTCAAGGATGCCACAACCATGTGTATTGCTCCAATTGGGAAAACTGGAAGGCCTGCACAACCGTATCCTTAACACAATGTTCTAGAATACATGATGCATACAAAATGTGAACCCCTATTGGCCATTTTCGGCTCAAGGAGACATGCGTTATTGTGACAGTACCAAGTCCACAGAGCAATATACTTTTTCATACTCCTTATAGAAAGCACTGCTTACTGTCCTCAGCTCTCCACAACTATTTAGCTCAGTGTCTGGACACAAGGGTTTCAGCAACTGTCTGGTGCCACTACTAATGAGGATGCAGAGATTGGTGACCTACAGTGAACTGGCACTGAGAGCTCACTCAGAGGATGGACATGAAAAACACCCATTTAAGAGAAATAAAGATGTCCATTCACAAATCCCATGTCATGTGAATATCTGATTTGACCCTATCATCTGTTTGTCCTTCTTGTGATACACAGGAGCTTTCCACCTATGGGTGTTCATCTACTTCTATGTGATATTGGGTAAGTATAGCTTGGAGTCCTTTACCTGATGTGTTGGTCTCCCTGGCCATATACTGGATAATGTTTTGAATCACCTCTGCTCAGCAAAATGTTGCTGTTTTTTGTCCAGCCCTGGCTTATCTCAGTACAGAAATCAATGAAGGATCCTCCATGGGAAGCTTACTATCTGACATCTTGGGATTGGAGGCAGAGACAACATTTTTTTCCTTCAACAACCACTTCTATTGTATGGATCCCAACCTCAATGAATTGCCCTACCTGACCAGATTGAATTGCCACCTGTTTGGTGTTCCCTACAAGGTAAAACTTGACCTCTATTTCCTTTCCTAAGGAAAAGAAATCCTATTAAGTTTAAGCAAGGAAAATCTACCTGCTACAATATTTCAGGCCTTAAACATATACATATGTGCCAGGTATTCTGAACTGAGGACATAACTGGGGCTCAAATTGCCAAAAAACACTTGCAACCATCTACCACTGAAGCTGGGTATGGTAGCTTCTCCTCAGGATGTCTCAGGTGAAAACAAGCAGATAAGACATAACTGCCAACCATAGTGAGGGTCAAAAAAAAAAATCACTTCCAGGCCCTGGTCTTACTTACAAACATACTTGTCATTTGGAACTCTGTGGAGAAATTCACCAACCATGAAGCCTGATTCACTGGATGCCCTTGTTCTTATGATCCACAGACATCACACAGTGCCTCCAAAAATGTGCTCAGGTGGCTTCAAGGCTTATACCCACTTCATGTGAACGCATGCCAGTTCAACAAATTTTTACCTGGATATCCACAGACTACGCCCATACTAGGATTGCTCATGAAATATGTCAGCAAAACCAAGAGAGGTGAAGAAAGAGCTTCCCAAACAATTCTCACTTCAGTTGAATTCATCGATGGGGAACCCAAAAAGCAGGTAGTGGGCATTGGAACCAACCCAATGTACACAGCCCACCTAGAACAAAAACCTGCTTAAATCAGGCACATAAAAGCCACAGGGCCTCTGGATCACACAACCACTATGGGAGACTTCAGGCCCATACACATGAAAGTTTCAGGCAAGATCTCCAGTCTGCAAGAGGAAATACTTACCACCTGCACCCATCCACAAGCCTGGGGCTCCTCAAGAAGATACTGGTGTGGTAGTCTGAAGTTCCTTTGGTCTGAAAGAAGCAGTTATACCCAGCTAGGGGCTGGGAGGATGGCCCAGTGGAATAAACACTTCCCTGGAAATAGAAAAAAAAAGAAAGGCCCAGCTAAAGGCTTACCCATGTAGTGGGGACAGAAAAACAACCACACATGAGCCCAGGAAAAGGTACCTATACTCCTCCTGCCCATGCCTCAGCCTACCTTCTGCATGTTCTTGTGGGATGCCTCCTGAATAGACCACTTAAAGCTGGGTATCCTTGTGTAGAGCTCAGTTCACATATGGATGTACTTGACTGTGTGTGTCTGTGTAATGTGGCCAAGACTGTAGACCCAGATACCCTCAACCTCAGCAAGGTCCTCATGGTACACTGAGACCTAATCTGAACTGTGTTCCTCTTGAACAGCAATAAAGGGAGTGTTCTAGATCAGTTCTATGCCAACTCCAGCCTACTGGGTCCAAAATTCTACACTGAGTACTCCCGCTCCAAGGACATAGCTGATGGACAGATGTCATGCTAATTGACCAACTGCATAGCCAACATCTCTAAAGTGATGTGTTGACCTCTAAAGTGTGGCATGACTAAGGAATATTTGAATATTTCTTTCCTTGTGCACAAGAGAAGAATATCACTATGCTGGACTGCTTTGCATTTGTCTCTGGCTGAGACCAGGAAGGACATGTATTAGGTTTCTGACCACTCCCCACACCCTAACTCCTTGCTTGGCCATTGTCATGACACAGAATACACTTAGGGGGCCCAAATAAGCCACTTATACATTGTACCTCCTAAGCACACCCATCTTTGTTAAGTACTTCCACTTCAATGGCATCATTGCTAGAGGGACCCCTTACTTTCTTAACAGGTGTGCACCTCAGCTAGAGAAGTGGAAGAGGGTGTTTCTGGCTATAGTGTCCTAGGATTCTAAAGGGTCAACTTCCTGTCCTCAGGGCTTTAGGAATGCTATGTGGTTGTTATCATCAATCTCCTTGTCAATCCAAGGGGAGCTGGGCAAACTCTCCAACTAGAAGACCTGGAATATTCTAGAAGAACCAAGGCCCCTGCCTCACCCTGGGAACACTGTCCATACAGGATGGTTTTGCATAGTTTCTATTTATTTATTTATATTATTTTTACATATAATTAATTATATTTTTTGATAAATTAATACATTGCAAACCTTTTTGATAATGTTTTGGTATCGTACAAGGTGCATATATGATATTATACTTACAGACATTATTATAGCAGATGTCTCTTATCAGTAAATTAAGAGTGTAGCTATTTACTTATTTTTTTATACCACAGATTCAATAATTAATACTTTCTACCTTGCTACTTTCCTAGTGGTTGTCCATAGTACTAGAAGCTGACATAATATCTTGTCCAACCACTATTAGTGCAAATCTTGCTTCTCATAGAATTATGTAGAAGCATGGCATATTTATCCTAACTGTTTATACGCACATATCATTATTCTTCCTTTCTATACAACTTTTTTTGTTTGCATGGTTTCATGGTGAGATATTTTCAGCCTAGGACAGATGTGTGTTGTCTCCATAGGGTCTGCATGAAGATATCTACAGCTTACAGAGATTTACTATCCTCAACTTCTCAGAGGCCTGGAGTTCTAGGAAAGAACAATTACAGTGCTCCAAAGTTCCTTGTACTCAAGCAACCAGAAATATCAAGCTGAAGGCATGGTAATGTACCTGAAGAGTAAAGATAGAAAAAAAAAAAACTTGCATCAAGCTAAGGAATATAGGGGCATGGGCCTCTAGGCATAAACAGAAGAAGGTAAGGTAAGGACCTCCTTAGTTTTATAACTTAGCTTGTAACTAAGCACAAGGAATTAAAATCTTAGTAGAGAAAGTCCCCTCCTAAAAGTCTCAAGGACAAGGGTAGGAAAGGCAAAAGAAAACAGGCAAAAGTTTACAAAAGATAAAAATATAGCCACAGGAAGACAATTCCATCAGGAAAGAGAAGAGAAGGCTGGGAAGGGTCCCTATGGAGAGATCTCCATACTGGACAGTGGCAAAGACCCAGTCTAATTCTAATCTGGTGCAGAGAACATGCTTGTGTTTTTCCAGAAAATGTTAACAGCCTACCTGGGTAGTCAGGCTATACAATGAAGCCAGATATGGAGAAGTTAACAATGTTGAGGATAAATTCAAACTGGGGCCTATTGAAGCAACTGACAAATAAGAAATCTAAGGTTTACTTTTTTATTTTTATTTTTATTTTTTTAATGTCTTTTTGAGACAGGGTCTCACTATGCAGTTCAGGCTTGCCTTCAGCTTACTTTGTACCTCAAGCTGGTCTTGAACTCACAACAATCCTCCTGCCTCAGCCTCCCAAGTGCTGGGATTACACGCATGCGCCACCACATCTGGCCCTAAGGTTTAAATAGGGAACAAAATTATAGAAATGACTGAGCTAAATTTTAGTAATACTAAGGCAAAAAATACAAAATATGCGTATTAACTATAGATAAAAGATTGCATTCCTTCCAAATTTTTCTGATAAGAGATCTCTGCTAATAACGTCTGACTTATCTATTTATAATTATAAATTTTTAAAAATTAGTTACTATAATTTAATTTGGCCAGGAATATATTTGAGTACACTCTATATTTGCTAAAGATGTTTGTTTCTCCATCATTCTCTGAACAGAAGTTCCTATTTTTTTATCATTTGTTTGTAATACAATTTGGGATATAGACTTACAAGCATGTGCTTTCCTAACTTACCAGCTAGTTTAAATGAGAACAAAATTGTGTAAAAACAGAAAGTTCAAGCTAATTGAACAAAGATTCCTTAAGATGGAAAGAAACCATAAATTAGAGAGATAGATGGCCTAAAAGAAAAGCCAATATTTTGTCCCTAACTCTCCTAGGTGTGTGAGGACTCAAGACATCGAAAAAACCTCTGCTGTGACATCCTCTAACTCGGTTGAGTCCCTAACTTTCTGATCAAGAAGATTATGATACCATACAGGAAAGTGATCAATAATATATAGTGTGCCTAAGGAGAGTCGCCTGTAGAGAAAACATCTCTCAAGCTTTCACAAAAAGAAAACTGGTCAAGCAACGGCCATGACTCATCCAGGTGACTGATAGTGACAGATCTAAGAGGTGCTATAAATGGTTCCAAGGTAGATCCTGAGGATATTTAACTGACCTGATTTGATAAATAGCAAAAAGGTAATTTTTCTATTTGTACAGGTCTCATGTAAATTTAGTCTTCACCACCCAACAGAAAAGGGTAATCACAGAAAAGATATACAAAGTAATTCCATAATAATATGCTAAGTGGTAAAAGGTTCAAATCATCAACAACTTCTGGGGGCCGGGGAGGTGGCTCAGTGGAATAAGCGCTTCCCTGGCAAGTGCAAGGGCCTGAGTTCAATCCCCAGTTCCGTCAAAAAAAAATAAAATAAAATAAAATAAACCTTAAATTTAAAAAGAAAAACAACTTCTGGAAATTACCAGCTGTACTGATAACTCAAGACTGTTATTTACTATTGGACTTTATAGAGTTAAATTGCTGTATACAGGTAACAAAAATCTTGGAAAGGCATAAAAAAATGAAAAGATCCTCCAAACACTTCTTCAAGCATAGCTTCTCCAACTGCAAGGTAATGTGCATCATCCACACAACAAAACAAAAAAAGGAGATAAGTCGGGAGAGCTAGAAATTGATCAAATTTGGGAGGGCAGGATAAGGCCTCATTGCCCGAAGCAGTCAAGCTGCCTCAGTCTTGAGAAAAATATCCTCCCTGGACATTATGGATTATTAGACACTAGGCAAGCTTGTGTCTTACACTTTGTAAAGGTGGTGCACACCTGTAATACCAGCACTTGGGAGGCTGAGGCAGGAGGATTGTTGTGAGTTCGAGACTAGCCTGAGCTACAAAGTGAGCTTAAGGCCAGCCTCAACTGAATAGTGAGACCCTGTCTCAAAAAAAAAAAAAAAAAAAAAAAAAAAAAAAAAAAAAAACAATAAAAAAGTATAAACATAAGCCCTTACTATTCTTGAGGGTTGGTGCTTTACCTATCAAACTTCGTCCACCATTATTATCTTTTGTCTTTATTTTCTGAATCCTTTTGCTGTTTGCTCCTGGGAATTATGAAGAGTCCAACAGATCCCAACACCTCTGTCTTTTTGACAACCCTGCTCTGCTTCTGATTGCAGTAGCTATTTATCTTCTCCTTGAGTGGGGGAAAACCTGGTCCTGCAGTTTCGGTGAGAGGCAAAATGCTGGACCTCAGAAATGATGAGAATGATGGTTTTGAGTTTTTGTTCATTTTATGCAGTGTTTCCAAGGAATGTTTTTGAGGCATCATCATCTATTCACCCACGTGGAGGAATGCCTCTGATGTCTCTCAGTCCAAGAAAGACTGAGCCAGCCCAATCAGAAGAGCTTTAAGACCTTGCAAGACCCAGGGCCTCACCATTGCACCCCAGAAACACTGTCTACACAAAGGTTCAATTACTGTGGGATGTTCTTAGCCAGTGAGGATGAAGTCCTGGGGCTCCATGAAGTCTTTGAAAGACATCTACAGGATACAGAAGGAAATGCTTACCATCTTCAACCATGCACAGCACAGGAAATCACTGGGAGAACACAACCCAGGAATATCCATCAGAAGCCTGGCCCACCAAGCAAATGCCCACTGATTAGTGGAGACAGAAAACACTATGGATGGGCTGGCAAGATAGCTCAGCAGTCTAGAGCGCCTCTCAGGGACCGTGGTTTGAGCCCCAGCACCACATGCCATGCCAGCCCCTCCCCGCAGGGCCGGCTGAGCTCACCCCCCACCCCCGCGAAAAAAGAATCCGTGATGTGTAGCGAGACACTGAAATAAATAAAGGAATTAAAAAAATAAAATAAAATAAAAAACACTATGGATGAAATTAAGGAAAGGTAACTGTCTCACAGCTCCCACATGGCCCTGGCTAGGGTCATCACTGTCATCCACCTCCCTTCAGGAGATACCTCACAGACATCCCACATGCAGAAGCAAGTTTCCTGGCATGTACACATAGTGCAGCTCTGGGTGCATTCATCTCCTTCTGGCTAAGGTGGCATGAAAAGATATTCCTTGGTCCCTCCCTGGATCTATGTTTATGTCACGACCTAGATCCAGGCCCAGCCATTTTAGTATACCAATTGGCATACATAAACCTATGTCACCTCCAAACTATTGAGCACACTGATCTCAAAGCTGTCGATTGCCAACCCAAGGATGCCAGACAGAGGCACCCCTGTCAGTCTGAACAGTTGACTATCACATATGAAGAAGAGTTGGGTTAGAGTGTCTGGAACGAGAGTCCTTTTACGGGTGAGAATTGAATTCTTTTTCCTCAGCACTAAAATCCTAATGCAACACAAATACAATGGCCATAAACAGGAAAATTCCAAACCCCAAATGCAGCTGTTTCAAGTAGACACACTTGTGATTAACCCACCACAATACAAACAGAATCGCCTTCCTCCAAAGTACACAACTTTGGTTTCTCTCAAGGATGGCCCCCATGGATTGGTGTGAGCCCAAGCAGGTCCACAAGCCTGATAGCCACAGTGGCAGACAGAAAACAATTTCCAGATCATCTCATGCTCACATCAAATGCCGTTCTGCACTAGACCTCCAAAGAGACTTTCATTATTCACAATGCCAGACTCAATTGGCTCTTACTGGCCACACCACACAAATACAACACCACACTGAAGAGACTATGTACATTTGGCCTCTACAGCCCAAACCTGCCTCCAATGAACAGCGAAGCAGAGACCAGCCCTGTCCTGTGTGGTGCAAAACTTTGCACATCCCAGAACGGCCCTCATCCTCCAGCAACAGTACAGCTTGCACATGATTAAGGGAGTTTTTCCAACACCTCATACCTTTATCCACACTACTCCAATTAGGCAAATGGGTAACCAAACTAATGAAGACTAGATCTCTGTGATCATAAGCTGAGCACAGTCTAACTTACACATATACCAAAGTCATACAGGCTTATGTAAGGCAAACATTATCACGAGATGAGGGACTATAGAGTGACACCAGCCTACACACACCTTTTCCTAAAATAGCACAAATGAACATGGCCACATTTTTACTGCAACCTTCCTACTTGATAGCTTTCCCTGAAGAACACACCAAGGGACTTCTGATTGGGGCCGAGGAGATGGCTTAGTAGAATAAGCTCTTCCCTGGCAAGCGCAAGGGTCTGAGTTCAATCCCCAGTTCTGCAAAATACATAAATAAAGGGGAGGGGGCTTCTGATTGCAAGGAAAATGGAATACAGCCCTGGAGTACAGGGTTCTGAGACCTTTAGTTAAATACAATGGGCCATCATGGGGAGATGCAGGCCAAATTGACCTTTAATCTCTACTAGGTACAGTATTTTCTGGAAGACAGACTGCCAGACACAGATAAAACAAGGAACCCACTCAGAGGGCACAATTTAGAGGATGAGGGGAGAAATGTCTCAAGGTGACATGTGGGCCATACATCTCTCCATGATATCGCTCGGGGATTCCCTAGACACATGGACCAAAGTCAAAGCTTCCTGCAGTTCCCAACAGCTAGGTCTAGGGGTCACCACCAAAACAAAAAGGTAAACCCAGAATTGAATGGCTTTACTTCCACAGGACCAGTACTAGCAAGCTGCCCGCTATGTCTAGTCACTGGGTTTTGTTCTGTATGCATCATTAACCTAGGCCCTGTCCATACTGAGTGAGCTCAGACAGAATCATCCTCTGCTCAAGATCTAACCTTGGCCTTTCCTAATGGGATTCTCACCAGACTCCAGGCTCAGCAACACCCAGAAATCAGAGGCACCAATTATACCAAGCAAATGTCACCAGAGAAGCTGATGAAGTCCTCAGCACCTGTCCCCTCCAAAACGTGATAATATATAAGCATTTCAGATATGCCTCAACCCAAAATTTGCCTATCTACTTGGAGTCACTTAACTCCAAGTAGACATAATCTTAAGGTACTTAGGGATAGTATCCTGACCAGGAAGGAATTCTGGGTAGTGAAAGGAATGTGCACATCACAAAGTGCAGCCCAGCTCCTACAGTGCATGAATGGGGCAACTTGCTGGATCTACGTCACTATGACAATGACATTTTAAGAGATTTCACTTATTTAGTTCAGCTCTAAGAAAAGTACTTGGGAATTCTTCAAGTACTCTTGAAGATTCCACAGGCATGCATGCTAATCTAATTAGAGAAGACCATAAAGGCCAAACAGGACACTAGGCCCTGCCTCTGTGGTCCAGGAATACACAGCCCACATGAGGTGTGAATCCCCAAAGGTCATTTCTGGCCCATGCCAACAGAGGTCCTGAAGACTCTACAAACTGTTTAGGATAGTGGCTGCACCAGGAAGAAATAAGTGCTTTTCATCCTTATCCATCCACAGCCACAAATCTCAATAAGACACAGTCAGAGAAGCAACTCCATAGCTTGAATGGGACCTTGTACAGCACCACTCCTGAATAATGCAGATGAAAAACTGTGTGAAGGACAGAATGGCATCTATTTCGCTCACAGAGTGGTGCCTGGGCCATTGCTCTAACTCTACGATCTGCTTATTTTTTTTCCTTATAACCCAGAAGCTTCCCATATGAAAGAGTACAGTTCCATCCTTGCATGCAAAGGACAGACATGATGTGGGCTTCCTGGGTGTGTTTCCCAAAACCCTTCCTGGACACACCCAGCACAGTACCACACACTGCACATCAACACCTGGCCCTCACTTTAGCAGAGAAAGGGCCTCATCTCAACCCACACAGCCACTGTCTTCCACTTACATGGGGCTTTCCATTGGAGGGACCACAAGCTTACTGAACAGACAGCTGTAACCAGCAGAGGCAGCATTGCAGAACTAGTTCGGGAAAAGCCACCCATCTCAGCTATACCGTGCCATCTTTGTCTGCATGCTCAGTTTGTCAGATACTTGCCCGTGGTGCTATACCTCTGGCACTCCCCACTTACATCAGTCTGTCTCTACCCATGGGCCCATAGGATGGATGTGGACAGGCTTGGCTACAGCTAGGGGTATCTGTCTCTAAGATCCCCTGAGTTTGTCCACTGGCCTCACCATATCTTGAACCTAAGTCTGACCCCTAAAATGCAAAAGAGCCAGTTCACACCTAGGGCCCTAGACCAATGCCTAGGCCAAGTCTAACCTTCTCTGCACAGTGATCACAGTGGATTTCTAGTTCACATGATGCTACTGAGGGAGCTCGCCAAACAGACTGAATGGAGCTGAACTGACTCAGCAGAGGTGGCAAGGGTAGAGATGTTGAAAGGATAGACAAGTGTCCTTTTGCAGGTGAGAATTAAACATGGCTCTTTAACAGACAGAACCTGACATGAAAGACACATAACGGCTTCAAGCTGAGGCCTGCCCAGACTCTAATTCAGATGTCACTTTCAAAAACTTGGGTCTGGAATACCACCCAGGCCAGAGATCCTGAAGCAACCCACAGCATAGGATCAGCATTTGAGTGAGACCGCCCGGGGCTGCCGGATCCTGAAGCAATGCAGAGCACAGGCCCAGCATGGAACCCTTCAGCAGAACTCCCTGCAAAGAGGCTAGAGGCAAAACCCACCCAGCTGATTCAAGAGCACAGCATCTTGCCAGTGTGACACAAAAGGTTTCCTGCAAGGCTGCAGCAGGAAAAAGTGGAGCACAGGAGCCAGATGCAAGCCACACCCACCTGGAGGAGTGTCAACTTCCTACATCTGGACCTGCTGCTAAAGGAATAACTCTATCTAAGCTCTACACCAAAGTTCAAAAGTATACAAAATGATAAAGAGAAGGAACAGAATGCAGTCTCAGGACCCAAGTACACCCATCACAAGTGCAGAAGAAAATAGCATAGAGTAAACAGGAAATCACACTCCTCAAATCTCTGAAATAATAGCGTTGGAAGTAAAGAAAGGTATAGAAGAGATCAGATCAGAAATTATTTCTGAAATAAAAAAGTAGTGATAAGGGGGCCGGGGAGATGGCTCAGTGGAATAAGTGACTCCCTGGCAAGCATAAGGGCCTGAGTTCAATTCCCGGTTCTGCCAAAAAAAAAAAAGAAAACAAAAAAGTAGTGATAACTATAATCAAAGAACTACTAAGTGCTCCTAAAGAATACACTGATAAAAAAAAAATAGAGCAGGATATAAAAATGATGGAACTCCTGAATAAGAAATATAGGAAAGAATTTGAATGTATGAACCAGATTCAAAGTGCTATATAGGAAATGAAAAGCTCAATCACAAGCTGGCAAATACGTTTGAGTGCAAGTGAAACATAGACTTCAAGACATTAAAGACACCATTACAACTACTTAAAAGTAAGCAAAGATCTCTTAAAAACAACTAGGATACAGGAAAAAATAATTCAACACCTTTAAGATGAAGAAAAGTTGAACAATGTGAGACTAATAGTCACCAATAAGAAGGAAGGAGTCAATACAAATGCTATAAAAATATGGGTAAAGTAATAACAGAAAACTTCCCAAATATGGGGAAACAATCTGACATTCAGTAACTGAAGCATATAGAACTCCAAATAACATCAGTCCAATTAAAACTACTCCCAGACATATAATAATCAAGATCCCAGAAATTCAGCACAGGAACAGTATACTTAAAGCCACTAAAGAAAAGTAACAGATCACGTTTAAAGGGAAACCCATTGGGATAATGGCAGATTTCTCTTCACAAACCATCCAGTCAAGAAGAGCATGGAGCAAAGTACTTGAAGTCTTAAAAAAAATTCCAACCCAGACTGATATACCCTGCAAAACTCTCTTTCAAGTATAATGGAGAAGTAAAATATTTCCACGACAAAGAACAACTAACAAATTTCATGATAACAAAGTCAAGTCTACACAGACTACTAAATGATGTTCTAGAGAGGGAGTAAAATGACCACAACTTCATGACCGAGCATGGAAAAAACCCACCAAATAGGCAAAAAAAAAAAAAAAAAAAAAAAAAAAAAAAAAAAAAAAAAAAAAAAAAAAAAAAAAAAAAAAAAAAAAAAAAAAAAATTAAACACAGGAGAAGAGGAGGTATACAATAGTAGTCTTTTGGGTACTCTTTTGTATCAGCAGCAAAATATTTCCATCAACACACTCTACAAATGGACTTCTCTTGCATACTCTAGGTCATGATTCCATATGGGTCTACAGGGTAGTTTTCGAGGAAATAGCTGTAGCTCAGTCCCACAAGTGACACCTGGTCACTAGTAAGTGTCATGGTCATTATCCATGTCCACAACACAATAGAACTTTGTGCGATATCCTATCCCCAAACTGTCAGAAGTGATGGCCACTTATTTGTCATTCCAGTATTTTATGTTTTATTCTTAGAACTTCTTTACTATCATGAAAACGTTTTCTTAGTTCAATTGTTTTGAAACATTTAATTATTAATTAGTATTTCATTTTCTGAATAATGCTTGATTTAATTTTTAAGATTTATACTATATCTTTGAAGTACAGTTTCTCTAAAAGACATCATATGATATCTTCTCTTAGTATTAGAAACTTTAAAAAGTGTATTTACAGTTTCTGTTGACTTTATATTACTTCTTCCCTGTCTTTTATACACACATACACACACATATATGAAAAAATGTATATACGTTATAACCCGACAATAGATTGGTAGTGTTTCACAGAAATCTTCAATGACCTTTTAAATAAGGGTTCATCTGTTTTATATAGTCCTGCATAATTATTATTTTGAGAGCTCTTTATTGTTCAGCCAGGAGCATACTGCAACTTTTCTTGCCTTTTGAATTATGTTCTTTGTTTTTTCCTATATGCTATTTCTGGAGGTATTAAAATTGTTCAAATTTGCATAACTAGAAAATATTTTATTTTTAGTTTTCAAAGGTATGTTTGCTAAGTATAAAATTCAAGGACGACAGATTTTTTTTTTCTTTCAGACCTTTAATTAGTCTAGTTTCTTACACATTTGATCCTTTTTTTCTTTCTAATGTGGAATTCTATTTAATTTTGTTTTTCCATAGGTAATATTTTTATGTATATGCTTTAATCATTTTTATATTTACAATAAGTTTTGGACAATTTTATTTTTGTGTATCTTGGTATGATTTTACTTAAAATTTCTTGTTTAAATAGTTCATTTTTCTTGGAAATGTGTTATTATAAGTTGAACTAAATTCAGAAATTTTAAATCTTGAAATATTTATTGTCTACACGTTTTTACTCTGAGAATTCTAATTATATGAATATAAGTTGCTTGGTTTTGATAGTGAACTATTATGACTGTTCTGTAAATTATTTCATTTTTATTTTGGATAACTTTTATTGTTATATTCATTTATGTTTGTAAATAACTTATTTGCAATTTGCAATCTATGAAAAAATTAAAATAAAAAAATACCAAAAAAGAACTTGAGTCTGAGTACAGTGGCATGGGTGGCACCTGCCAGGAGACAATACAAATGCCCACCACTGAAATAGAAGATGCTGGGTTTCCATCAGAACATTCCTGGTTTACTTGGGCACTGTCAAGCTTCTCCAAGAAGCCTGCTGACATGATAGGTAGGGGTGACAGAAAATCAATACCTGGACCCTTCCTCATGCCCACCAAGCTCCCTTTTGCATTGGATCTCCCAGGAGAATTTTGTTACCCACACAATCTGACACCATGGGCACCTCAGGCCTGACATCCAGACACATCCCAACACCAGAGACAATGTGCCTGATACCTCTGTGGCTGGAACTCACCTCTGGTCAACAGGCTGGCCCAATACTACAGGCTTGCTTCATGGGGGCCAAGGTCTCTATATACCTGGGACACTCACACCTTCCAGCCAGCAGGACAGCTTGAGAAGGAAAAAGAGAAACTCTTTCTGCAACTTCCACTTTCATCAACATCACTAGAGGTTAAATAAATTGGGAGCCAACCTACAGGAATGGGCCTGCAGATTCAGATACAGGCCAGACTCACACAGGTACACTTTGGCCCATAAATAACAGATCAGGGAAATAAGAGTGCCACCTGCCCACAAACATCTCCTGAAAGGGTACACAAGAACATGGTTACATTTCCACTACAATCTCCCAGCCTGGAAGGTAGACCCTGCGGAACATGCCAATGAACTTTTGCCTATAAAACAAAACGAAGGCAACCTGAGTCCAGGGCTCTGTAACCTTCAGCAAATTACAGTAGTGGCCATCAGAGGGAGCTGTAGGCCATCTAACCCTCAAGCCCAACAGGTAAATTATTTCCCAAGTGAACCAAAGGACCAGTAAAACAGAATGCAGGAACTAAAGAGCAAGGATACCTTAAGAGTACTTGGGTGGGGCTTAATGTGGAGCTCCACACAACCTCTCAAGGACACGCATCCCAAAATTTATGGCCACTGGCTGCATGGCCAGAAGACAGGTCATCCTGAGGTTTTAGGCAGGGCTATCTGTGTGCCAACTATAGTCCAACAAGAGCCATAAAATTAATGTGTTTTGGGGAATAGCACCTGGGTCTGCCCAGCATTTCCTGCTCCACACTATGATGAGCCACCACCCTGGTTTCAGTCACCTTACTCACCAGCTGTATAACAGTGTCCCTCAGGGCAAAACTGGCATTTGCCAGAAAAATGAAGACTGGGCCCAGGGGAGACTCAGTGCCCCTACCTTGCCCCAATGAAAGCCGAAGCTCTACAATGTCAAGTAGTAGGCAGGACTACTATCCAACTTAGCCCGGCCAAGCACCAATTTGCTATACAGAAAACATAAATGTGGGGTGCATTCAATCATAAGCATAGGTCCCTAAAGCCCCAGAAAGCAAGAGGCTAAGCTGGGAGGAATCCTCTTGTGGGCTGAAAAAGCTGTACCCTATAACAGGACGTTAACAACTCCTGTTCTGAGGGGCTTACTGGTGACCAGCTGCCGTGAGAACTCAAATGCCATGGAACACCTCACCAGGATGACCAGTTGTAAGGTCTGTACAAAGTTGCTGCTTGCATTCTCATTCCTTGTCCCAGAAAACCCAATAGACAATGTCAATAAGCAGGAGAAACCTAAGCCACTAAGGGGCCCTTGTCTGGGGACTGAGATATGGGCCCCCACTGCCAAAAGACAGACATGATACCTCTACTGAAGGATAGGACACTGGTCTCTCATCAGGATGTCTTCAGTGGACTTCTGCAGTTCTAAACAAACCTAAAAGGCCTGCTAGCCATGATGGAGGCAGAGGATGTGTGGGGAACTAAAAGCTCAATTTCCAGACCCTTGCCTTACTTAGATCAAGTGGCCTCATCTACTGGACCTTCCAGTAGAATTTGATCACCTATGTGGCTGCCACCAATCACCATGCAGGCCTACAATTCATACATACAATGTAAACACACAGAAACTCTGTGGTTATAGAGTCTACAGCTCACAACTACCTCTGGGGAATGGACCACACAGCCTAGGCCTGTTCTAAGGGACCCAAGGTCTCTATATACCTTAGGGTACTCTGCACCATTTGTGTAGCAGGACATCCTGAGGACAATAGAGGGAAACAAAGAGAGAGAGAGCAAAGCAGACAGAGACAGAGAGAGACAGAGACAGTGACAGAGCTTTTGCTATATCTTCAACTTTCCATGGGCTCACCCTAGCCTTAGACAAATTGGCAGCTCAATAGGGATTCCTGTATGTTGAGAAGGACTCTGGGGTCTGTGCCTGACCATGATGTGACTCACATCACTGCCAATATCACCCAGGCCCAAGGTGGCCCAAGGGCCATAGTATGGTGACATAAGAGTGAAGCCCTCTTGGTGTGACATATCCAGAAAGAGGCAATGGGAACAGGGCCACATGTTTATCTCCATCATCCAGGAATAGCCAGTCTTGAAGGGAACATCAGGAAACATTTCCTTCAGAGGTAGGAGGAACACATACCTGAGGCACAGTGGTGGGGGCCATTTAGGAAAATAGAATGAGGGAGGGGGGCCACAGGCCACACTAGCCCGAAATAACTTCCACAATTTCCCAGCATGGAAGCCAAGTTCCACAACACAATACCCAGTACACTGAAACCGTGAGGACTCTCTGGGTGATGCATGGCCATGGTGCAGGGGGACACAGTTTATGCATAGTACAATGTGGAATGCAATACAATCTGCCCTGACACATCACTGGCTGCACTGCCCAAGTTCAAGCCTTCATGCAATTCCTGACTTGGGTGACCCCTGTGTGCCACAACCACTGAAAGAGCACCCCCTCATGAATGGTTTTCCTCACCAGCCCAGCACTGGGTAGCTGTGCCTGTGTCTACTCATTAGTTCTTGTCTATTCACAACACCTCCGAAGGCCCTATGCAGTCTGTTGTCTGAGGCAAAAGACCTCTTCAGAATCCAAGCTGCTCACACTTCCAGATTTTTGACCCAAGTTCTACCTGCTTTTTGGGGCAAGGTAACTATCCCCACCAATCATAGGGGTAACACTAACCACAAAGGGAAGTGTGGGAAACTCAGCCAAGCGTGCCCAGCTCTGCCCTTTGGCACAAAGACAATACACATTTGGTACTAATTCAAACCAGATCTGGCCTGGCGGAACATTTAGCACAAGTTCCTAAAGCCCCAGGAGACAGAAGGCTGAACCCTTAGGAATCCCCATGTGGCTAAAGAGTATGAGCCCAGTAACAAATCTTCTTCCTACAGTCTTTGTGAGAGGCAATGTCTTAGACATCAGTAACAATGAGAATGATGGTTTAAGTGATTTCACTCATTTTGTTCAGCTCCAACGAATGACATTTTGATATCAGCCATTTGTGCTGCTCAAACTAGAAGACACAAAGGCCCTGTAGGACCACAGCCTCAACACTGTGTCCCCCTGAGCACATCATCTATTCAAGAATCCCCATAGGTCATATCTGGGTTGTTCTGATAATACAAGGTCTTCAGGACAATTTTTATTTCTTGCAGAAAGAGATATTTGCCATCCACATCTGTCCACAGGATTCGAGGCTTGCAGAATGAAGCTGCTCATGCCATCACTAATGAGGAGTAAGGGACAGGAACTTAACGGTTTGCTGGCATTGGCAATTCATTCTGAGTTATAAAGTCAGAAAAACACTGTCAGATCTTCCCAAGCTCTCAGTGTGTCACAGTGTGGGCAAAGGGCACAGAGGCCTTTAGTGCAAGGTTCCTGCAGGTCCCTACTGCTCCAATCACAGTCCTCCTGCCACTGCCTTGCTACCCTTGACCTGCTACCCACTGCCCACACCCAGTGAGCTTGCATGGTCTTGGTGCTAGTCTCTTTGTCAACTATGTTGTCCTGTCTGGCTCTGCTTCTTCTGACAAGCAGTGCATGTTCACACTTGGCCTATTATTGAATTGAAGCCTGGCAGATCAGTCCTCAGGATGGAAGCCATCAAACTCCACAGCTCATGGGGTACCACTATGGACCACTCCTGGGATGGTAGCATTTGATCCGTGGTCATTCTGGGCTCTGTATCATCAAAACCTTTGTAGGTAGAGGGGATAAGGGAAGCAAGGGCTTCCAAAAGCTTAGATCCAGGAGCCAGTTATCTTTCAGGACATGCCTGTGGAGTTCACTCAGGTACAGTGGGACAGCAGGCATCTTCACAGATAATACTGTATCATGCCATGATGCTGGAGGCCTTTGGACACCTACTGCCTGTGGAGCACCAGATTTCCAAGCTAGAGGTCATCTTCCTGTTGGAGAGCATTGTTCAGTGGAACCTGTGCACCCCACTGCTCTTGTCTAGGCCAATGTCATGATGAAAAGCAGGAAATATTAGCACAGTATTAAAATGGATGATAAATCTTGAAAGCAAAGCACTGATCTTAGCAAAGAGTAATTCTGAAGATAACTACCCCACAGCATGAAGTTGGGAAGAGGCCTATGCGATGATTCTTGATTCTCAAGATTAGAAATTTGGTGATATAAAGACCTATTACAAATGAACCACATGAAACACAGTACAACCATGAGGCAAATGTTCTTCATGCAAAACCAAATACTGTCTCAAACAGTTCTGAGTGTTCTGAACTTGAGTCAGAATATAGCAAGATCTTAAACTTTTTTACCCCAATTACAACATTTGTATAAGCCTGACATACAGGCTGAAATACGGATTTAAATTGTCTGTAGTGTATGCAGATAAAATTACCTGTGACAATAATAATTATTACAAAACTTTTAACCAGTCCATTCAACCTGTTCATCCTATTAGAATGCAGACTAGAGATAATTATTTCAAATGTACTAATGGTATGAAATTCTTCAATAATGTCATAAATTTTGATGACCATAAAGGAATATACACAAGAAAAATAAGTCTATGAATAAAGGAATGCCATCAAAATTTTTTTTTTGTATTTTAGGGAAGAGTCTACAGGTTGTTCAAGGTCTCACTACTAGTTTAGACTCATAGTGATCCACCTGTTTACAGCCTCCCAAGAACTGGGCCACCACACCCAGTCTCAATGGCCTCATAAGAGCTCCCCAGGGGCAGGGCCAGTGATGCAGGCCTGGGGATTAAACCCACAGACCCTGCACCTGCTTGCAGACACTTTAATCCACTGAGCTATTTAGCCAGCCCGGCCATCAAATTTTTAACAGGAGTCCATCACTCAATGAACACTGAAGACTTCATACTGGATACAACCAGCAAGTTTGCAATGAATGCAAAAATATGTTTTATTTCTCATCCTCTACCACACATCAAAAAATCAGTACTATAGAGAAAGGATATAAATACAATGACTGAGAGAAAGGCTTCAGATAGGACTCTTTCCTTAGTTAACACCTAAACATGCACACCATAGAGAAACCATAGGAGTATAATGAACAGGGAACAACTTTCATCTATAGCTCTTATCTTATTCTACATAATTCATGCTATAGAAAAACCATTAGGAATGTGATAAATGTAGAGAAGAACTTATTCAGCCCTTACAAAAAAAATTAACAGACTCACATTGACTAAAACCCTACAAATGTAACAAATATGCAAAGCCTTCAGCCAGAATTCTCATCTGATTATACACAAGAGACTTCAGGCATAAGGAAAACCTTGTGTATATAATGATTGTGGAAAATGCTTCAACTGGAACTCTCATCTCATTGGACTCCACAGAACTCACCCTGGAGAGAAAGCATTTGAATGTAGAGAATGTGGGAAGTGGTTCAGCTGAGTTCCTATTTCACTGCTTACATGAAACTGCATGCAGGAAAGTAACCATTTACAATGTATTAATTTATCGAATCTGTCTTGTTAAGGTGTCTTGAAACTGTCTGATTGACATTTGTAGTTCAATAAAATAAAAAATAAATATAAATAAATAAATAAACAAATAAATAAATAAAAAAGAAAGTAACCATTTAAATGTGACAAATATAAAAAGGCTTTTGGGAATTGGGAGGCCCTTAGTAAATGAGAGGACTCATTCAGAAGCAAAACCCTCTAAGTGCATGAAATGTCGAAAGTCCTTCAGCTCCATCTCTCATCTCATTGTTCACCAGAGAACTCACAGAGAGGAGAAATCTTAAAACTTCCAAGGATGCGGCAAAGCATGCAGGGAATGCTCAGTCCTCAACAGACATGAAATTATTAATTCTGTCATTAAATACCATGAACTTAATAAATGTGGAAAGCTAAGTGGCTCACCTTCTTTTTTTATAAAGCTTAACTTTATTATGTAGAAAATAACTTTGAAGAAATTTGAGACAACTACCTTATGCAATAGTAATTGAGAACATATGTAGATGATGTTGATACATTACAAAATAATAAAACATGAAGGAAACATCACATGTGGCAAGGGTTTGTCTTACATGCACTTTGCAAAATTGAAATTGCCACTAATTGCACAACCTGTGGTGTCTGTACTTAATAAATTTTTATCTGATACAGCAAAGATTTTTTCTTAACTTTGGGCTAATAGTGCTCTTTTCCATAGAAGAGCTATATGCTTATTTTGATGAGCTGATTGATTGGCTTCAGTTTAGTTTTTGAAATTTTTTTAAATTTTTCGGTAAATTTAGTTAAACAATATACTTGCATTAAAATTATTTCAGTGAAATTTAGTTGCTTGGACAGAAGGTAAGTATTTAATTGAAAAAGTATTTAGTTGAGGCTATAAGATGAAGAAAAATTTAGCAGCTTTCCAAGTACCTTTTCTTCTGTATTTCAGGGAAGGCTCTACAGGATGTTCAGGGTCTCACTACTAAATTTGACTCTAGCGATCTGCCAATTTACAGCCTCACAAGAGCTGGGATTATGCCTAGTCTCCATGGCTATCTCAGTGCACCCAGGGGGCAGGGCTATGCCTGCTTGCAGGCACTTTATTCCCCTGAGCTATTTGGCTGGCCCCAAGGAACGTTTTATAGCCTTTGAAATTAACAAACATTTCCCATATTAATCTATACATTTAAATTCTATAGCCATTTTAATTGGATTCCAGATTATTGTCCTGAATAAAGAGCTGGAGAGGATACCTGCAAAGATTTTACATTTCTTGAAGATAGGGAAAGAAATGTGCTCTTCAGGGCCAGAGTGAGTGATTCGAGTGGGAGAAAGGTGGCTCAGCAGGTTGGGAACAGATCACTGAAAAAGCCCGGTGGCCAAGAGGTTTTGGCTATTGTCCTTCATAGTGCCCCTTGTGACTCCAGATCTTCACTGCACTATCACAGACCTCTGTGATCTCCTGACAGAACTGAAGATGGCCTGTTCTGACTGGTCCCAGAAGGTAGTGGCTCACCTTCTTAAGACATCAAAAGACTCATACCAGATACATCCTTATGAATGCAATAAATGTGGGTAATCCTTTAGTCAGAACTGTCACCTAGTTGCTTCTTGAAGAATCTACACTGGCAAAAAAATCTGTGTAAATGCAATTGATGTGAAAGATCTTTTAACTTTTACTCTCACACTATTGCACATCAACAGACTCATACTAGAGAGAAATGAGAGTTATTTTCTTATTGTACACTGAGAAACCATACTGGAGTAAAGCCCCTCAAATCTAAGCATTGTGAGAAGGCTTTCTGTAAGAACCTATCCCTTATTATTCATCAAAGAATGCAGTGGACAGAAGGGCTTCATACATGGTGACTATTAAAGAATCATTTGTGGTCATGTGGCCCTACTTGAGCACCAGAGGAAAACAGTGGAGATAAGTGCCCATGAACTGATCAGAGTTTTCCTTTATAGTATATTGGATAACAAATTGAACATAGGTTATGAAAATAAGCAGAGGGAAAGTTTTAAAGAGTTCAGTAAAACATTCCTCTCTGATTCAATATGAAACTTAGCAATAAAATTAGACACTCAAATCAGTTTTATAACTATCATTCAACATCAGATAATTAGAAATGCAAACTAAATATACCCTCTGGGGTTGTGAGATGTTTTAGCAGTCTAAGTGCCTTCCTGGCAATCACAAGGAACCAGGCTTGATCCTCAGTACTACATGTCATGCCAGCTACCAAACCAGGCATGGTGGTGCATGCCAGTAATCCCAGAGCTAGAGAGGCTGAGACAGTTGGATCACTACAAGTCTGAGCTGTGTGGTAAGATCCTGATCCACATAAATAAATAAAAATAAAAAATAAATACACTCTGTGGAATCCCACAGAGGGATTTCAGCATATGCTATTACTGAAGATCAGTGTATATCACTAAGAGAAAACCATAGGCCAAGAATGGCATTTGACTGGAAGCAGATGTCCATCAGGCCAGACCACTGGATGGAGATATTAACATATTGTGCATAAGTTTAGAATGCACATAGATTTTACTATTGTATGAGGGCACAGATGATAGAATTAAAAACCATAAATTTGAATTTAAGAAAGAAGTGTTGGAGGTCCTGAGTTCAATCCCCAGTACCGCAGGGAAAAAAAAAAAAAAAGCAAGAAGTGCTGGTAAGATATTGTTCAGTAGCATGACGGCCTATCTGCTAGCCCAAGGTTCTGAGTTTGATCCTCAGCATGAAAGAGGGAGGGAGAGAGAAAGAGAAATGAAGAAAGTGAGCAAGCAGAGTATTTAATACGGTATTTATTCAACAAATTCCCTCCTTAGAAGATAGTCACTGAGGGGTTTTTGCTTGTTTTTGTTTTTTGTGGTACTGGGGATTGAACTCAGGACCCTGTACTTGCCAAGCAAGTGCTTATTCTACTGAACTATCTCCATGGCCCAGTCATTGAGATTACTAATGATAAAAGGGTTTCTGTAAAAGTTTGAGGATGATGCTGTTGGGACAGCAGTGACATTAAATCATTGAAAGTATCCTTATATTTTGTGTGCTCTTTACTACATCGTTGGACAGATAGCCTTACTTCTTTTTGGTGATCACTATAAATTTTACAGTAATTATGGATATTATATCAGTATATAGAACATGAAGAAATGTGCCCATATCTACTATAGAAAATGGAAACAGAAAATAGGGACAAAGTCACCCAGTTTTGAGGCCAGGGAAATTGCTCAGCAGAATAAGCGCTTGCTTGGAAAGCAGAAGATCCTGAGTTCAATGCATGGTACCGCAAAAAAAAAAAAAAAATCACCCAGTTTTGTTTTGTTTTTGTTGTGCTGGAAATTGAACTCATGACTTTGCAATTACCAGGCAGACACAGTGCTGCTAAACTATATCCCTATCCCAATTCACTTAATTTAATGTTTTGTTGTTTTGTAAACATCACTTACCATGTGCTAGATTTTGTTTTAATGTTTTCCAAATATTTGTTTGAATATCACTGTAACTGTATGAGGTAGGTACTACTATCATCCAAACGTGGTATCTGCCCCAGGATCACTGCTAATCAGCAGTAGAGCTGAGATTATGCTGTTCCATAGGCCATGCTGTTAAACATTATGATTCTTCAGTATATTTCCCAAATGCTTTCTCCTTTTGGTTCAGTTTTTGTACAGTACATATTTGATAATAAAGTTAAAAAAAATTTAAAAATAAGAGAAAATTCACACCTCAGACTAGGGGATATAGGGCCAGGGTCTATAGGCATGAAACAAGTTAAGAGCCTGGGGTCCAGGGAGATGGCTCAGTGGGATAAGTGGTTCCTTGGCAAGCACAAGGGTCTGAGTTCAACCCCTGGTTCCACCAAAAAAAAAAAAAAGTTAAGGGCCTAATTAGTTTTATAACCCTAGTTGAAAGAGTTAAAACCTAGCCAGGCATGGTGGTGCTTGCCTGTAATCCCAGCACTTGGGAGGCTGAGACATGAGGATTGTTGTGAGTACTAGACCAGCCTGAGCTACAAAGTGAGCTTAAGGCCAGCTTTAACTGCATAGTGAGACCCTGTCTCAAAAAGACAAAAAAGAATAAAAAGGTTAAAACCTTAGTAGAGTAGATGCCCTTGTAACAGTCTCAATGACAAGGGTTCATTGTCAAAAAAGACACTAAAGAACCAAAAGAGCAGAGGAAAAGCTGACACAAGGACCTTCTATATACAGCAGGCCATTTCTGATCCTTTATGGATGGTGAACAGAGCCACTGTCTCCTCCTTCAAAGGCCATATGAGCTGGAAGGATACCAACTGACTGAATGGGAACACACCACCTCTGAAGGTAGGGTGGAGGGAGTAGGTGAGACTGGAGCCCTATTTCTTCTTTTGGGAAAAGCAAACCTAATGTGGCAGGCAGCCAATGTCTACTAAGTAGAGATTTACAGCCCATGAATGTAGGCACATTTGTCATGTAAACTTGTTCGAGGACAGAAGTTGGAACACGACTTCACAAAAAGTATAGAACCCTATGTATTCAGGCTGGGGACACTGACTTCTCATGAGGAAGATTTTGCCCATGATAAGCAGCTACCACATGCCTGCAGAACACAGGAAAAAATGGAAAATCACCTTCCAGGCCCTTGTGTCACTTACAAAACATGCTTATTTGGATGTCTGAGAATTGTCACTATTGGAGCACTTAAGGATGCCCACAGACTTACACAGAAAATTGAAGGGGCTCTTTTGTAGACAGAGGGATACAGTTGGAAGGCCTGCACACAATGTTAAACTGAGCCCCACACAATATTCTGTGACACTTGTTCTAGGATACCCTGCCCACAGGACATAAAATGAAGGGCTCCTGTGTTTTCTGATGTCTAACCTGTTTGTCCCAAATGTGAAAGTGAGCCACAATCTAAATGCTTGGTCTCCATGGCACTAGCACAGGAGTGTCTTTAACCAGTTCAAGTTTCCTGTTCGTGTTCCACCCATACGATCAACCTCCATCACAGATGAGCCTGATGGGAACACAGCCCTGCATGGCCCAATAGCAGGAGATGAGTCCTCATTCCTGTTCCATGTACACCATAAAGTAGGCCTTATGTACAGTAAATATACTATCCAACAGTAACACCATCTCTACACTTGCTAGGCTTTGACCTCTCCCAGAAGAATAAAAATCTGGCTGTGCAGGCTCAGAGAATCCCAGTGACCACCAAAAAGGAGGCAAAACACGTAGAACATGACTTGGGGAAAACGCAGCAAGGCCTGAGGAGCCATGCAGGGCAACTCTTGAGTGGTGGAGGTGGAAAAGCCACAGGTGAACCCAGGAAAGGGCATCCATTTCACACATCTCATGCTGCTCTGACCTGAGATCTCAGGCATTCTGCTTATCTTTTATGGGGTACCTGAGATGCTTCCTACCCATATGAGTTTTATTTTCTTTCATGTGTTCAAAGGACAAGTGTGGCTGCACTTGACTGTGTGTGTGTGTGTGTGTGTGTGTGTGTGTGTGTGTGTGTGTGTGTGTGTGTGTGTGTGTGTGTGTGTCTGCTGCCTCTGGATAAGGCACTAGGGCAGGATTCCCCTGGCCCATCCCCTGGCCCTCACTATACCTCAAGGCTGGGGCCTAACGCTTACTAAAACACAGCCACACACCAAGTCACAGACAAGTATGTGTCACTTCCAACCTTCTGGGCACATTGATCATTTCAATGCCCTCCTGAACAAAGGACACCACTAACAGAGGGAGTCCAGATTAACTGAATGGGCATACACTGCTGCAACAAGAGTGGAACAATTAGTGAAGATAACTGAGTGTGCTTGCAAGATTGAAATGTGAGTCCTATGTCCCTCAAAAGGGAGAACTTGACCCAAGGGCAAACAATGACCATACTAGGAGAAGCAACACCAATAATGCAAACAACTGTGCTGAAGATGTTGGTCAGAGACTGGAAGCACACAAGATAAACACAATCCACTTTCACTGAAGCACAGGACCTGGCTTCTCCACAGGATGCCTTCAGGTCTAGCAGCCACAGCAGGAGACAGAAAGATGATTCCTAGTTCTTGGCCTCACCCATACCAAGTACCCTTCTTTATCGATCCTCTGAGGAGAATTTTATCACCCACAAAGTCTGATACAATGGGCCCTTATTGCCTGTAAAACTATAGAAACAATACCTTTCACAATAGCACCGCGGAAAATGAAATACCTTGGGATTCACTTAACCAAGGAAGTCAAAGATATTTTCACACATGCACACCCAACAACAACAACACAAGAAATTATGAGCCTGTGTCTTCTCAGACTCATGCCCGCCTTCTCATCCAAAAACTGGCCAGGCAGAGAGTATCTGAGTATGGGCTCAGAGTAGGGCATTGCACATCTCCACAGACTCTGAGACACCATCCACAGAACAGCACACAGGTGAAAACAGGAGGGTTCTTCCAACACCTTCCAACTGTGTTGAGATCATCTTGGGTTAGATAAATGTGGAGCCTAACAGGGATCCTACTAGCCTAGGCAGACTGCAGTGTCAGTGGGCTGAGCACAGTCTGATTTAGACGTATGTCAGTGTCACCCAGACCCACATAGGCCAACAGTACCACAGAATGGGAACACAAAATAGGGATATCTACTGACAAGAAGTTTATTAGAAGCCACTGAAGCTGGAAATTAGTAAAATGTGTGAAAGAAGGACTAGGCCTCATTACTTAAAGCAGTCAATAATAGGATAGGTGTAAAAAGTAGTAACAACTTCTGACAATAGCCAGCTGTACTGATAACTCATTACTGTTATGTACTATTGGACTTTATTGGTTAAATTGCTGTATACAGGTACCAAAATTCTTTGGACTGGCATCAAGAATAAAAAAATAGTGGCTGGGAAGATGGCTCAGTGGGATAAGCACTTCCCTGGCAAGTGCAAGGGCCTGAGTTCAATCTCCAGTTACACACACACACACACACACACACACATACACACACACAAAAGAATTTTAAAAACTTCTAAAAGAGTTCTCAAAAAAAAGCTTCTCCAATTGAAAGGGAAGACCTATCATTCACACAACTAAACAAAAAGGGAAATATGTTCAGAGCTACTAAGTCTGAAATTTGGTCAAATAAGTGACAGCAGGACTAGACCTTAGTGCCTAAAGCAGTGAAGTTACCTCAGTAGTGAGCAAAGCATCCTGCCTAGACAATGTCAGCTGTTAGTTATTAGTCAACTTTGTGTCACACAATACTAACTTTATAAAGACATAAATAAACGTCCCCACTATAGTTGCTTAGTTCAAAGGTATCAGCATATATATAGTTAGTTAGGGTGAGAATCCTACCAATTAACTGCTAGTTTCAAAAACCTGATGGAGATCCTCAGGATCATTGCCTTAACCATCTTGTATTAAGTCAATAAATAAATGTATGGTTTTGTCCCTGACATGTTTCCTAGCTTTTCACCTTGCCCTCTCTTCATTGTTTATTCCTTAACTTCTTGCTTTCCGTTTAATTGTGTTATACTTTCCAATTTTTATGTCTTCTTTTTTAGTTCTCATACTAGGGAGACTATATAATATTCACACATGTAGGTCTGGCTTATTTTACTTATGAGTATATCTTCAAGTCACATCCACTTATATTTGAAGGTTTCAAGTTTATTGTTCTTTATAGCTGAGTAATACTCCATGTGAAATACTAGGGCAATGCTTGGAACGCCTGTCATTCTGGTCTTCCAAATGCATACTTCTTCTACTGTCATATCAATTACTGCTGCACTCTCTCTTAATTGTTTTTCTTTTCTTATAAAAAAGCAATAAAAAAACAAGAGACAAGAAAAAAGTCACAGGACTGTCCTGTTACAATGCTGTATATGGTTAGGTTCCTAAATTTCTGTGTAAAAATGTGTGATTGATTATTTTATTCTTTTTACTATTTTTTCTTATTTTTTATTTTTTCATTTCTTTCACATTCTATAGGGATTCAAAGTTTGACATATCAACAATTGATGGAAGAGCTGGGGAGATAGCTCAGCAGACTAATTGCCTGCCTAGCTAGCACAAGGTCATGAGTTCAAATCCAGGTACTGAAAATAACCAAACAAACACAAAAACATTGGTGGAAAATACGTGCTCCATATTGTGTCTAAAGTGTTTGACATTCAGAAAGACAGTGATGTTAAGCTCAACAGCCTATGTTATAGGGTAATAATATCATTAAGCTTCTCTTCTGGAGGGTTAACAACTTAAGTTTACACATCAGAAAATTGGAGAAAAAGAATGGCTACAAGGATACCCAACATTTTGGCCCTAAGCCCTTCAAGGTCAGTGAGGACTCAGGACATAAGAGAACCTGTAATGTAACATCTTGTAACTCAGTAGTGTCCCAAATTTTCTGACCAAGATTAGGGGGACACAGAGGAACGTGATCATCTATGGCCATACCACCCTGAACACACCTGATCCTGAGGGGATTTGACTGACACTGTCAGATACAGAAGTTATATTTATTATATGGGTCTTGCTTTATCATTGTCTTAACCATCCAGAAGAAAAGTATAAAAGTGAGTTATAAAAAGTAAAGTCATTGGGCTGGGGAGATTGCTCAGTGGCATAGGCACCCATCAGGCAAACATATGGTCCTGAGTTCAATCCCAAGTACCAGAACAAAAAAAAGAAAAATACTGAGCCATGAAAGGCTAAAGTCAACAACTTATGACATTGGCAGTTCTGCAGATAACCCACTACTATTGTAGACTACTTGTACTATATTGGATTACTTTGCTGAATTCACACATCTACAATATTTGGAAAGCAATGGAATACCCATCTCTGACAAAACTAAACAAAAAATGGGAATCTAAACGAAGGACTATTTTGTAATTACATATACATATGTAAATATATATATATATATATATATATATATATATATATATATATATATATATATATATATATATATATATATATATATATAGCTACTTTCTCTTAGTTCAGTGAGATTTGTACTAATAATGTTTAGACAAGATATCATGTCTGCATCTTATACTATGAATGACTACTACAAAGACAACAATACGTGATTTATTATTGTAACTGTCCTATTAACCTGTTTTGAAGCTGTCTATTGCTACTTCTTTCTCAATAAAATTAAAAAATAAAATCATAAAGAAATATCCCTTGGGAGGCTTAAAATATGAGGATCACTACAAGTCTCATCTGTGCAGTAAGACCCTCTAGACCCTGTACTACATACATTAGAAAAATAATATTAAAGAATATTGAACCCTCAAATCTATAAGCATGATTTTGCCTACTTGAATTACCATAATTTTTCTCAGCATTTTTGAACTATTACAATATAAACGATATTAATTTATCTCCACAATTTTTATATGTGCTGATGGCATTTTAAACAATATACTTTTTACTTGTTGAATAGAATTATGTTGATTGTTAAATGTGTATCTCTTACACTACTACCTTGTTAAACTGATTTGTTTTAATATTGTCTCACCATGTAATCATTATGAAATGTTCCAATTCATTTATCCTAATATTTCTTGTTAAAACTTATTTTGTCTTCAATAGTCCTACAAACCTTTTCTTACATTTGTAAAACAATGACTAGGGGCTGAGGAGATGGCTCAGCAGAATAAGCACTACCCTGACAAGTGCAAGACTCTGATTTCAATCCTTAGTTCCACCAAAACAAAGAATATCTTTTAAAATCATTCAATTTTAAATGAGGCTAATAATTATCTTTAAGTTCGATGCTTGGTCTACTTGTATTAATGTAATTAATGAATTATCTATATTTTTTCCACCTGTTATAAGTTAGTCCTTTTTGTTTTTTGTGTTTTTGTACAAATAAAATATGGGCCATTACTGGAAAATAAATAAATAAATATGCCTGCTGCTGTTCTGGGGCTTATTTAGCAATTAGGTACTGGGCTACCACTCAACCCACTCTTATCTTCTTGTCTATCTTTTCCTCATATCTGCCACACAGGGACACCAAGAGACCAATGGAGTCCTACAGGAGATTTACTCAAAGACTGCAAGGAGATATGGCCACATTTCCTCTGCAGTCATTCAGCTCAGACAATGACTGGACCCAAAGAGTACACCAAAGGATCTTTGCTTGCAACGCAACAGGTAAACAAACTTGAAGCAAAATACCTGGACCTTTAACAAAATACAATGGAAGCCTTTAGGGGGAGCCACAGGCCTTCTGTCCCTCAGTCTCTCTCAGTTACTTCCCAGCAGAAGCACAAGGGTAATCAAAAGGATGCCAGGGACAAAAACATCAAGCTCATCTTCAGGGTGGAACATGGGAAGTGGACTCAGAACCAGGCAAGTGCCAGATAGAGAACTGCACACAATCTCTCCATGATACTTGCTCCCAATGTCAAGGCTGTGTGCCTCACTTGTTAAAGGTGAACACAGAAGTGCACAGTTTTTCCTCCCAAGAATGGGTGCTGAGGAGACGACCCCTGTGTCTAGTCACAGGTTTCTGTTCCACACAATCCATCCACAAACCATCACCTTCTCACAGAAGACAGGGCTTACAAAAAACATTATGAGAAATGACTTATAATAAGTAAAATGAAGGCATCTCCTAGTGGTATAGGGAGACCAATATTTTAAAACAGATGAAAATGTAAAACCAATTTGAAGAATATATAGTAGGCCAGGGAGGTAGCTCAGTAGAATAAGCATGTACCTGGCAAGTGCAAGATCCCGAATTTAATCCCCAGTACCAAAAAAATAAAAAATAAAAAATAAAATAATAATAATAATATAGAAATCTATAGTGTGTACAACCTTAAATATATCTGAAAATTTTATATAGGACATGAAAAAGAAAAAAAAGATGAGAAATTGTATAATAATTGATATTTATAAAAATAAGTAAAATAAGAAAGGACATTAGAGGTTCCCGGGAGATGGCTCAGTGGAATAAGCTCAAGGACCTGAGTTCAATCCTCAATTACACCAAAAAAAAAAAAAAAAGATAGGACATTAGAGTGGTGTAACAAACAAAAACAGTAGAATCAAATGCGTATTTTACAACTTTCCTCAATAATGGAACTCAAGGAAGAATTCCATGAGGAAGAATTCCAAAGGTTAGCATAGGATATCACACACTGATGTTTCAGAGGAACAAGGGAAGACAAACTGCATAAAATATTAGATCACATCTATTTTTCCTTTTTTCTTTTATTTCCTAATATGGATTTGAGGAGGTAGAGGGATGGGCTGGAGGACAAATCATACAATATTGTTCACAAATGGGCCAGGGAGATGCCACAGTAGAACAAGCACTTCCCTGGCAAGCACCAAGAGCCTGAGTTCAATCCTGGGTTCTGCCAAAAAACCAAAATGTTCACAAGGTACAAAACAACCCAAATCGGCACTATATGCCACTTACAACAAGCCCAGTTCAAAAAGAGTGACACAGGTATGCTAACATTACAGAATGTAGTAGTAATGTTTATCATGTGAACATATGAAAGGGAGGGACACCTACAAAGTTATTTAGCAAGAAAATGCCATAGTTCCAAATGTGTATGCAACCAACAATTTCATGTTATCCCCTCGCCTGCCGGGGCACTCTGAAATGGCAATTGACACTGGGCGCTGTGGTGCACACCTGTAATCCCAGCTCTTTGAAGGCTGCAAACACGCAGATCTCCGATTTAGTAATGAGACCCTGAACACCCTGTAGACTCTTCCCTAACATACAAAAAAAAAAAAAAAAAAAAAAAATGGAGACTTTTACTACTTCCCACTCAAGAAACTTTAGAAACAGAAAGCTCACAAATAAAAGCATCTGAAAACAAGCATAAACATCATACATGACTCTATATATGACATAGAACTTTCTTTACCTATCCTATCTTCATTTCACTAATCTCATAGACCACAATTATTTTACATTCAAAGCAACACTGATCTTGAGCCATATCAAAAGGAACAATGCAAAATTTCATGGCAAAAAACACTCATACATGACCAACTATGAGACACTGATATATAAAAATTAACTTTTTCAATGTATCTCATATAGGAAGAGTTTCTCAAAAATCCAAAAATATGCTGTATACAAGAAACACACTTAACTCAAAAGGACATTCATAGGCTCAAAGTCAAAGGATGGAAGACAATACTACATGCCCTTGCACCTCAGAAAAAAGCAGGAGTAGCAATTCTGTGCTCAGACAGTCTCAACTTCAAACCAAGAAGGATCAAACGACAAAAACAAGGCAACTATACATTGGTCAGGGGAAAAATTCAATAGCAAGAGGTAACACTCATAAATATCTATGCACCAAACACAGGAGCACCCAACTATGTAAGACAAATCTTAATGGACATGAAATATCTAATATCCAATACCACAATCTTTTTTTTTTTTTTTTTTTTTTTTGTCTTTTTTGAGACAGGGTCTCACTATGCAGTTCAGGCTGTCCTTAAGCTCACTTTGTAGCTCAGGCTGGTCTCGAACTCACAACAATCCTCCTGCCTCAGCCTCCCGAGTGCTGGGATTACAGGTGTGCACCACCACGCCCGGCTCCAATACCACAATCTTAACAGGAGATTTAACGCCCTCTTATCACAAAAAGATAGGTCAACCAGACAAAACATTATCAAGTAAGTAGCACAACTGAACCAGAGCGTGGAACAAAAGAATCTGGTGGACATATACAGAGTGTTCCACCCAACCACAGCTGAATACACATTTTTTTCAGCTTCACACGGGTCATTTCCAAAATAGACCACATACTAGTCCAGAGGTCATGCCTAAGTATATGCAAGAAAATAGAAATTATCCCATGCACATTATCTGACCACAGTGCAATGAAAGTGAAAATAAATGACAAAACAAACTAGAAAACCCCGCTAAATTCATGTAAACTAAACAACACTCTACTCAGCAATCAATGGGTCACAGAAAAATTAAACAAGAAATTCACCAATATTTACAATTCAATGAAAATTCAAACACAACTTACCAGAATTTATGGGATGTAATGAAAGCAGTTCTTAGAGGGAAAATCATAGCTATGAACTAACATTAGGAAAACAGAATGGGAAAAAATAAACACCCTAATGTTGCACCTCCGACAACTAGAAAAAGAAGAGCAAATGAAACCCAGAGCAAAAAGACGGGAAGAAATTATGAAGATTAGAGCAGAAATTAATACAATTGAGATGAAGGAAACAGTTCAAAGAATTCACAAATCAAAAACTTGGTTCTCTGAAAGACTAAATAAAGTTGATAAGCCTGTAGGAAGCCTCATCAAAAAAAGGCAAGAAAAAATTCAAGTACATGCAATAAGGAATGAAAACGGTAAAATCACTACAGACTCAGCAGAAATTCAGAAGATTATCAATAGTTACTTTGAGAATCTTTACGCTCACAGAATAGAAGACACAGAAGAAATGGACAGATTCCTTGAAAGGTACAAATTACCAAAACTGAACCAAGAAGATATAACAACTCTCAATAAGCTAATAACAGCCAACGAAATATGAAACGTAATAAAAAGCCTACCGATAAAGAAAAGTCCAGGTCCTGATGAATTCTACAAGAAATTTATAGAAGATACAATCCCTACGCTCCATAAACTCTTCAATGAAATTGAAAAGGAAGCAGGCCTCCCAAAATCATTTCTGGAGGCAAGTATAATACTGATTCCAAAACCAGGGAAATACACAAATAAAAAGGAGAACTACAGGCCAATCTCCCTCATGAACATAGATGCAAAAATATTCAACAAAGTCCTGGCAAATAGAATACAGCAAATCACCAAGAAGATCATACACCATGACCAGGTAAGATTCATCCCAGGGATGCAAGGATGGTTCAATATTCGAAAATCTATAAATGTAATACACTATATTAATAGACTGAAATCTAAAAACCACATGATCATCTCAACTGATGGAAAGAAACCTTCTGACAAAGTCCAACACTCATTCATTTTAAAGGTCCTACAGAAAGTTGAAATAGATGGACTCTATCCTAACTTGATAAAACCCATCTATGGCAACCCAAAAGCTCATATAATTGTAAGTGGGGGAAAAACTGAAATCTTTTACTCTTAAATCAGGTACAAGACAAGGATATCCTCTATCACCCCTCCTATTCAATATACTCTTCGAATCATTAGCAACAGCCATTAGAAAAGAGGAAGAAATAAAAGGAATAAGAATAGGTAAAGAAGAAGTTAAATTATTACTATTTGCAGATGACATGATACTTTACTTGGAAGACCCCAAAAATTCCACCAAGAAACTAATAGAACAGATACGGAAATTCAGTAGCATAGCTTGATACAAAATCAATACTCAAAAGTCAATAGCATTCCTCTACACAGATAACAAGCACACTGAAAGGGAAACAATTTACAGTAGCACTGGGGACAATGAAATACCTTGGAATTCACTTAACCAAGGAAGTCAAAGATCTTTTCATGGAAAATTACCACCCCCTAAGAAAAGAGATTATAGAGGATTTCAGAAAATGGAAAGATATTCAATGCTGCTGGATAGGAAGAAACAACATCGTGAAGGTGGCCATAGTTTGCTGTACAGATTTAATGCAATCCCTATCAAACTGCCACCAACATACCTCCCAGACCTAGAGAAATAATTCCTAAAATTTATTTGGAACCACAAACAACCTAGAATAGCAAAGGCAATCTTGGCCAATAAAGACAAGGCATGAGGTATCAAAATTCCTGACTTGAAATTATACTACAAAGCCACTGTGATGAAATCAACATAGTATTGGCAACGAAATAGACCTGAGGATCAATGGAATAGATTAGAAGGTACAGAAGCATCGACGGACACACTCAGCCATCTAATCTTTGACAAAGGGGCCAAATATACTCACTAGAAGAAAGATAGCCTCTTTACCAAATGTTGCTGGAAAACGTGGGATTCTACATGCTAAAAACTAAAACTAGACCCAGCTCTATCACCATACACTAAGTTAAAGTCAAAATGCATTAAAGATCTAAACATTAAAACAGAAAACACTCAATAACCAGTAAGAGAAAGTAGGGGGAACTCTTAAAGACAGGGGTAGGTAAAGAGTTCATGAACAAACATCTATTCGCATGGGAAGCACTTGAAAGAATCAACAACTGGGATCAACTCTTCTTGAGGAGCTTCTGCATGTCAAAAGAAATTGTCAGCAGAGTGAAAAGACAGCCCACAAATTTTGAAGAAATCCTAACCAATAAGCAATCAGACAAAGGTCTGCTGTATAGAACATATAAAGACCTAAGATATAACAGGGCCCTTAAATTCAAAGACCCAATTCAGAAATAGCCATCTGAGATGAATACACACTTGTCAGAGGACGAAATTAAAGTGAATAAATATATGAAACAATTCTCTTGGGGACTGAGGAGATAGCTCAGTTGCTTCCCTGACAAGCACAAGGGCTAGAGTTCAATCCTTGGTTCCACCAAAAAATAAAAAGAAAAATTCTCCACATCACTAGCCATCCATGAAATGCAAATAAAACAACACTGAGATACCATCTCACTCCAGAAAGAATAGATCTCATAAGGAAATCAACCAACAACAAATGTTGGAGAGGTTGTGGGGAAAAGGGAACCCTTCTCCACTGCTGGTGGGAATGTAGACTGGTACAACCATTGTGGAGGTCAGTGTGGAGATTCCTCAAAAGAGTAGGACTAGAAATCCCATCCAAGCCAGCTATCCCCCTACACGGAATTTTCACAGAGGAACTGAAAACATTGTATCATAGTGATACATATGTACCTATGTATATAGCAGCACAATTTGTGATAGCAAAATCTTGGAAACAACCAAGATGTCCATCACATGAGGAATGGTTGAAAAAGATGTGGTATTTCTATATAATGGAATATTACTCAGCTATTAAGAATGATAAGCTTGAAGCATTTGTATCAAAGAGGAGGCCACTCGAATATATAATCATAAGTGAAATAAACCAGACACACATGTGTAAATATCATATAGTCTCCATAGTATAAGAAGTGAAAAGAAGAAAAAGAAATAGAAATGTACAACAACTAAAAACAATTGAGTCAGATAGGGCAAAGTAAATGGCATATGCTGCAGGATACTAATCAGGTTTTCTTCTGGATAGTTAACAACCTAAGTTTACAGATCAAAATAGAGAAATAGAAGAGCCACAAGGCCAGCCAACATTTTGGCCCTAGCCTTTCAAGGTCAGCGAAGACTCAGGACATAGGAGAACCTGTACTGTAACATCATGAAACTCAATTGAGCCCCAAATTTTCTGAACAAGGATACTATGGAGCCACAGAGGAAAGAGATTGATGATCTATACTGTGCCTGGGGAGAGTCACATGGAGAGAAGATTTTTTCTTAGGCTCTCACAGAGAGCAAACTGGTCAAGCATTGGCCATGACTCATCCACATAGATGACACAGACAAAGGATCTACAGAGTAAGGTATAGGATTACAAGACAAACCCTGAGGGGACTTCACTGACCTCATCAGAAACAAAAACTACATGTTTTGGTATATAAGTCTTCTTCTTCTATCTAGGTCTTAACCATCCAGCACAAAAGCATAAAAATGATTTATACAACATGGGGCCACAATAATAAATTGAGCTCTAAATGGCTACAGTCGACAACTTCTTCAAATAACTCACTATTGTTGTCGAATGCTGGACTGTGTTGGATTGTGTCCTCGAGTTCAGGCACCTAAATTGGTTCATTGACAATGGAGTGCCCATCTTTTACAGGTGTAGACAAATGAAGGTGTATAGAAAGGAAGTATCATGATGTGTATGTATGGAAAGTACAGTTGGGAGAGATAAGCCGTGCATCTATATAATTCTATGAGAGGCAAGATTTGCACTAATGGTGGTTGGACAGCATATTTTGTCGGCTTCTAGTATTATGGACAACAACTAGGAAAATAAGGTAGAAAGTATTAATTATTGAATCTTTGGTGTAATTCAGGTATAAAAAATAAGGTACACAAACAGCTAAACTTTCTTAATTTACTGATAAGAGACATCTGCTATAATAATGTCTGTAAGTATATTATCATGTATGCAACTTGTACGATACCAACATTATGAAAACAGTTTGCAATGTATTAATTTATCAAATCCATCCTGTTAAGGTGTCTTAAAACTATCTCATTGATGTTTGTACTTCAATAAAATAAAAAATAAAAACAAAATAAAAAAAAGTTTCTCAGATAACAAGGGTTTATCCCAGGATTTATGTACATATGTTGTCTTTACAGAAAAGTCTTCAAATCCTTTACGAGGTTACTCCTTTAAATATTAACTATATGAAACGTGAAAAAATATGGCAAATGATTAAATTCTTCTATAAATTTATTATAATTAAAAAACACATTGCCATTAGTTTCCCCCAAATAGGGAGCCTGGCCATTAGTTCAGTTGTTTAAGTGACTGATTAAAGAAAGCAATCAGGATTCTGTGGTTCGATCTCTGGATCAAGAAGTCTTACCAAATTGCCCTGAAGGCAACCTGAGCCAACCAAAAAAAAAAAAAAAAAAAAAAAAAAAAACTCCCCAAATAGTCCCCTACACTTTGAACACACTTATACGATTGTCCATTCAACTTTCTGAAGCAGATCTAGAAGTCCTCCTTCATGGTATCTTTAGTGGCACTGTTGTGTTAATCTTATTTTTATTTTTTGTGGAATTGAGCTCAGCACCTTGCGCTATCTCCCCAGCCCTGCGCTGATCTTAATGTGTTAAGCTGATTGGAAACATGGACCTTTCATGGACATTTTTAGTTTTAGGTAGAATCTCAAGTTTTATATTGCCTGAACTTGTGATTAAGGTACAACAGAACACTGTCATGTTTTCACAAATCTGCATTTTGAACAACAGATTTCCCTCAATTTTATATTATGTTTATTTATTTTCCAGTCTACAGAAACTGAATGTAAAAGCACATAGTACATTTATACTATCTTCAACAAAAGTATAACAAATACATAAAGTTATTATACTAAAAATACAAAAGGGATACAGACCCCAAAATCCTTTTCTAAAAGACATGCAGGTAATATCAAAAGTAATATCAAAAGTATGAGAAAACTACCTCTTAACTATGCTCTACACACCTCAAAGCAATGTGTGATTAGCAGTCCTATGCTTTACTTAAGTGTTCAGACAACATTTGTGCAACTTGTGGTAGAGTTATACTTTAGCAGAGTGAGAGAGCATAGCCCTGTGTAGATGTGGTGGCCTTTGCCAAGAGGGTGCCAGTGAGTGGCGATGGGAAACACATAGACATGGCCTGAACAGAGAAACCATCTGCTCACAGCTGATATGAACTGTGGGGACATAAGGTGACCTCCTTTCCACCTAGGTGTTGCTTTGCACAGACTCCAGAACGTGAAGGCTGTCCATGTGAGTACTATTCAGATGTGAGGAACTGCTGATCAATTTCTCTTTTTATCACACCTCATAAAATCTCCCACAAAACATTTCCGTAAATGCTTCAGAAAGTGACAAAAAGGATGGGATAAGCATAGTTACAGTGAAGGGAAGTATTTCAAGAGGAAATCAGGCAATGTGACTTTTACATAATAAACATTTTTAAAAGGTTTAAATGCACATTATATTTTAACAGTTTTTATACTTATCACATTCTTACTGTAAGAAAATTGAAAGTATATGTGCATGCATAAACTTCAGCTATATATTCCTATCAAGATTATTCATAGTAGCCAAAATGTAATTAGAATGAATCCAATTGCCAGGGCTGGGGAGACAGCTCAGTAGAATAAAGCACTTGCCTGGCAAGTGCAAGGTCCTGAGTGCAATCTCCAGCAACACATAAAACAAAATAAGAAAAAAAAAAAAGAATCCAAGTACCTACTAACTGCTGTATGGATAAATAAATTGTGATGCATCTATGTGATAGACTATCACTCACCCATCAAAAGGAAAGGCTTTCTAATACAAGGTGTAACATGACCAAACCTGGGAGACAAGCAGACAAAAATGTTGGGGATAAAAACTTCCCTTTAATGTAAATATCTCAGATACATGTAGGAGCAATTTTAATCAAAATATTTATGTATTCTTTCTACACATTCATATTTTCTAAACATGTATGTATGCTTCAAGCCCTCTGTTCAAACTTTTATGTAATTTACCCTACATTCAGATTTACTGAACAGATGCTTTCTTCTCCAGCATTATATCTGTGTTTCAAATGTCCCTATTACTAACACTAGGTTTCACCTTTTTATTTAGATGTGCCTGCCAGTTTCTGACAAAATTACTACTTTTCTTTTTTAAGTGATCAATATCTCATGCAGAAGACTTTGTAAGTTTCTAGCATCTCTTCAGATTTTCTCCGAATTTTCACATTCTGTAATGCACTCTGGAAGGAAAAATGTTTTAGACTTGCCAAATGCTAAATTATAAAAACATACTATGGTGACATAAGCACCATGAAAGGTGTTTTCTACCATTAAAATCACTTTGCCTTCTATCATATTTATCCATTAATTTGTTAGTTCAAAGTACTAATTCAATAACATTATAAGAGTCTTACCATTATTGATCAGTGTTTTCCTCCTCCAAATGGCTTACCAGGTCCAACCACCCATGAATGTTGTCAGTGCAAGCCAGTGGGGTGTCACTGCTTCCCATTCAGTCATGCACTACGTAAGTGCGCATCCACCATCTCTGACTTTCTGCTTCTGCACTAATCTTCTTCCCCAGTGCTCAGCATCCTATAATTCCCACTGAAAAACTCTTACATTGTTAATTCACATATGCACACTCATAAATGAAAAAAAGGACAACAGCATACAATAAAAAGAAGAATAGCATATCTGGTTCTCTTGATCAAAAACCAAAGTACTAAATACTTTTCTGTGATTGCTATAGTAATTTTTTTATTTTCTTTTTTGGAACCATCATATGGCTCAGTGGTATAAGTGATTTCCTGGCAAGTGTAAGGGCCTGAGTTCAATCCCTGGTTCCACCAAAACAAAAAAGAAAGAAAAAAAAAAAAACTATGATACAATTCCTTTTACATGTGTCATGTGCCAACATTTTACTGTCTTAGAACTGCTAAGCAAGTACACATTCAAGTTATAATGTGCTGTCATTAGAAAGGGATTAAGGTGGGCTTGCAAGCTAGCTCAGTTGTTTAAGCACCTGCTATGGTAAACCCAGTCAAGCACAGGAGACCACGGTTCAGTCCCCAGCTCCCCATGTCTTACCAGACCTGGACTTAAGGCAGCCTTAACCAGCACCCCCCCCAAAACAGAAAGGAATTAAAATAGAGAAAGCAAATTCATAATAAAATGCATTGAAACAATAGAGAAACAACAGAGTTTATAAAACTGGTGAGTAATGGGATAAATTACATAATACAATTAACTCCCAGTTTCAGTTTACTTACTTACTGTAAGGAATTCCATATGGTTATTATACATACCAATGAAAGAAATAACACATGTGTAAGTTTCTCTTCATATGTGGCTTACATACATAATACAATAAGTACTATATATAGTGGAAATATATATAACATTGAATATAAACATAAAACAAAAAAATCACCAAACGCACTATGAACATTTTATAGGTATACTTCTTTAAAAACTGCTTTTATTGAACATATCAGAATAAATACATACATGTATCACTTCACATGACTAAAATACAATGTCAATTAACACATCCTTGCTATTCAGTAATGGGTAAACTTCTGAAAGTTAAATTTTTCTATCAGTTAAATTGAGCACACATTATCACATTAACCAATAAAACTAAACCAGCTGTATCTGATTTTTCCAAATGAAAATATCCAAAATGTGTAATTAATTTCTCCAGCCTGATTTACTCAATTGTAAAGTATTTTAGGAGTATATTTTTATTTACTATGAGTTACCATGACATAACATGTCTTCTTATATCATTTTACAGATCAATTTCTAAAAGTAAAATTGTGGTCCAACTGTGTAAATTTTTATCTAATTTAACATTTTCATGTTTCTAGAAAGTTTAACACACCAGCAGTCCTAATTTCCCCACATTTTGTTAACATTTATGTGTGCTAATCTCATAGATGAAAAAGTAAATAATTACTGCTTTTTATTTCACATATACAAGTACATATCATCATGTACACACATTTTCATTACTAAATTATAAAAATTGATATGGTTGAATAGTTTGTATGCTGTTGGCCATTCACATGCTTTTCTTAGGGATGGGGAGATGGCTCAGTGGAATAAGTGCTTCCCTAGCAAGTGCAAGGACCCGAGTTCAATCCCCAGATCCACCAAAAAAAAAAAATCACATGCTTTTCTTTCAAGGATCATTAAATACATTTCCACTGTCTTCTAGAATTCTTATCTTCAGAATTTGCCATATATATTTCTTTCTTTGGTTTCATTTACTTATCTTTTTGCAGCATCGGAGACTGAACTCTGGACCTTGTACTTTCCAGAGAGGCATTTTAGATACTGAGCTATCTCCCCAGCACTGCCATTTCTAATAAATATACATATATATTTATAATATATATAAATTTATAATATATATAAATTTCTGAATAAGAAATTTAAGTCAACAAGTTACATACTCTGTCTTTACTTAAACTCTCCAATGCAGATAGCATGGACAAATAAGCAAATCTGGAAAATGATTTAAATAAAAATAGTATACATTGGTATTATATATTGCAAAACAATATAAAGAAGTGTGGTAAATCTACTATGACAATGATTTAGATGAAGTAAAGTAAGTTTTACTCATTATATTAAGGGGATGGGTTACACTTAGGCTATTGAGAAACAAAATATGGATTTTAAGATGCTGAATAGAAAATAAAGTAGGCAAGATATTGGACAACAATTCCTTGGGACTTTTATAGATGAATGAGGAATAAATAAGCTCAATTATAAAATATGTCAAGTAAAACTAGGAAGATAGTCTGTTTCCTTTGTGGTACCAGGGATTGAACTCAGGACCCTATACTTGCCAGGCAAGCATTTATTCCACTAAGCTATCTTCCTGGCCCTAGGAAGATGTTCTTATCACTTAAGTAACCACAGTAGCAAAAATATTAAGACAACCTTCAAAGGGATCAAAGAAAAATGAAACAGTCACATAAAGAGGGATGATCATTCAAATGTCATTGGATCCCAATAAAAACAATCAGTGGGCTAGGATGAGTGTTAGGTCCCACCCTCCAAAAAATGCAAATAATAATTCTGTATTGAGTGGCAAGATCTTTCAATGGAGATTTAAAAAAAATAAAAAGAAAATAAATATAATGATACTAAAATAATTACCACCAATAGTACTACAGTACATGTATTAAAGGAGCTAGGATCGGATCTATTGTAAAGGGCAGAATTTGATTTTATAGTGTACACATGAGGAAACTTGGGAAAGGATGTTAGGGCCCAAATAAGAATTAGAGAAAATACTTCAAAACACTTCATTCAAAATGAAGAACTAGACAACAGGGAAAAGGGTATAAAAACAGAAAAGGAAGACATTCATACATCATTATTTGTAGATGACATGAAAATCTACATAGGAGACAACAACAATTCCACCAAAAATACTTCTAGAATTAACATCCAGATTTAGTCTAATAACTGGAATCAAAGGCAGCACTCAAAAATCAGTGGCATTCCTGTTTACAAACCACACACTGACAGAAAAATAAGGGAAAGCACATCCTTCACAGTAGTATCCAAAGAATGAAATTCTTAGGAATTAATCTAACAAAGGGAATAAAAAAGCTTTATACTAAATTCTACGGTAGTCTGTAGTGAAAACTGATCATACTTCCCAAATTTTTATACAGCTTTAATACATCCCCAAATGTAATAACATTAGCATACCTCAAAAAATTCCTGAGAAGACTTCAATGACCACATAGGAAATATAAAGTACATGTGTTGGTATATAAGTTTGGATCTACCTAGGTCTTAACCATCCAGCAGAAAAGCATAAATGTATAAAAATGAAGTATACATCGTGAGCCCATAATATTAAGCTGAGCTGTAAATGGATATGGTCGACAATTTCTTTGAATAACTCCCTATGGTTG
>PVKA01016200.1:0-48400 GCA_004027165.1 Ctenomys sociabilis | reverse complement strand
TTTTTTTTTTTTTTTTATTAATTTTATTGAGACACAAATAGCAATGAGACAGTTTCAAAACCGATTAGTAGGACAGTTACAATGATCAATACATTGCATATTGTTGTCTTTGTAGTGGCTATTCATAGTACAAGATGCAGACATGATATCATGTCCAAAATGCTATTAGTACAAAGCTCTCTTCTCACTGAATTAAGAGAAAGTAGCTTTGTATCTATCCTAACTACTTTGTATATACTGGTGATTTTCTTAACACATGAAAATTAATCATTTTCCCTAGGATATCTAGAAGATACTAAGCACAGGGCAAAGGGATTTTTTTCACTATGAAGTTGTTTCTTTTCAGTTACTGGACCCTGGAAGGTTAAGAAGGAAGGCGCAAGGTGTGGGGATAGACTAAGGAAATAAACCAGACAATATCTCATCGTCTACCTAAAAAGCTACAGGCTTCATGGTGAAGACTCTCAAGAAGACTTATGCAATATAAAAGCATGGCATGAACAAACAATTATTATGCACCTTAAATATCAACTGCTGTTCAAAGCTGGGTAGACTTACATGAGTAAGACATGATCCTGTCTCTGAACAATGAAGACTCAGTAGAGACAAGTGGTGGTAACCCCTAGGGAGAAGGGAGTACTATAGTTTGAGGGCAAAACTTCTAATTCAAAAGTAAATCAGAGTCAAGTACACTGGGACACACCTGTAATTTTATCTGAGACATGAGGATCACAAGCACAAGACAGTTTGGGCAACCAAGTGAGACCCTGTCTGAAATTTATAAAATTAAAAAGAGCTAGGAAATAGTGTATCACTCCCTGTGTTCAATTCCCACTACCACCAAAACATTTTAAAAAGCCAATCAGAAAAACCTTCCATGTCTTCATACCTATTAAAAGGTATGAAGCACAAATAAGCAGTCTCCACGGTCAGATAGAATACCACCCAAAGTACAGAACACTCTACCCCAAAGGTAACCTCTGCAATTTCACCATGACCAAGTCAGTTCTTTTTATCTACTCAGTCTTATGTTTTCAGATTAACTTATCATCATGTTTCTTATCGAGTACAAGAACTAATAGAAACTTTATTTATAGATAAGATGAAAATAGAGAAAGCAAAAGACTATGGGAATGGAACTGAGAAATAAAAGTTCAAGGTTGGGGAGATAGCTCAGTGGTTTAAACACCTGCCTGGCAAGCTCAAGGACTGGGGTTTGATCCCTGGTACAGCATCCCCTGCCAGCCCTAGCGCTCCAGGTACTCCATGCTGGGCACTGAAACTGGGTTTGGTGGTGCATGGCTGTAATCCTAGCAGTAGGGAAGCTGAGAAGGGAGGATCACTATGAGTCCAGCTGCATAGCAAGACCTGTACCAAACTAATAAATAAATGGTTTTCATTTTTTTTAAAAAAAGAAGTTTAAAGAAAGGATAAGTATGAGAGAACTACAGTGACAATTTGCTTTCTTTAAATTTTTGCTCCTTTTTTTTTTTTTTGTCTTTTTGAGACAGGGTCTCGCTATGCAGTTCAGGCTGGCTTTAAGCTCACTTTGTAGCTCAGGCTGGTCTCGAACTCACAACAATCCTCCTGCCTCAGCCTCCCGAGTGCTGGGATTACAAGCATGCGCCACCACGCCCGGCAAATTTTTGCTCCAAGTAACATTTATTTTATACATATGCAACACCATTTATGTATATGCATAAATACACATACATACATTTTTTTATACAAAGAGAGCACACACAGTTATACAATAAACAAGAACACGGTTACTCCAGGATGTTCAAGGCAAACTTGAATACCAGTCTTATAATTTGGCAGCCAGTCTGTAGATTAGAAATGAAGCCAGCCATTCCATTACCGTGAGAGCAGCAACCAGGGCAGATGCATTTAATCAGAGGGTAACGACAGAGGCAATAGGAGTCAGAGCATTTCACAGCATCAAACCCCACTGGCACTGCAGGTCACTGAAAGACATCTTGGTTTTATCACTGCCAGTAATTTCCATCAGTCTTAGTACAATTTAATCAATAAACCTTTAGCTCAGAGTTTACCATGTTCATGGCACTCTGCTAGGGAGCCACTGTCAGGGCAGAAAGGTCTTTGGGCTCAGAAGGCTTATATTTTCTATTGCTCTGCAAAGCAACCACATCCCTATGTGACAAATAGAAATGTCACTATTTGCTTGAGTTTCACAGGCATTCCAGTTATTAGACAGTATTAACCATATACTGCCTCTTGTATTACACAGACATAAAACAAATAACAAAATAGTAACAGTTATTAGGAATAGGTACATACACTGAGCATTTACTACGTGCTCAGGTCTCTTGTAAGAGCTTTGCGTACCTGAGAATATCATCACACACTGAGGTTTGCACAGCTCTGAACTTCCTTTTATAGTACAGTAACTAAGGCTGAGATTTGCCAAATCTTTTGTTCACCCAGCCAAAAAGTGACAAAAGCAAGAGTTAGACTCAGGCAATCTGGTTCTGAAGACTACACTCTGCTTTGTTATTATCCCTACAGAGCATGAACTATACTAATACTTGAATTTCCCCATGAAAAGACGAAGACCCACATTGTTTTCCTACCATTCATGAGACTACAGAAAGAGAACTGAAGTATATGTTACCCAGATTATTTCAGAAGTTACTATAAAAGCCAAAAAGATAAACCAGACACTCTATTTCTCATCTCTTCCAAGCTATAACACTTCTTGGGGATAAACTGTATCCCACTTGGAATCCCATCCTGTATTGGTCAACTCTAGAGTATCCATAAATCTCCACAATCTTGCCTTGAAGTTATATCGAACTAATTAAGCAGAACAGGCCTTAATCATTAGGTGATATTCTTTCCTATCTTTTTTTTTTTTTTTTTACTTTTATTCCCCCCATGAAGTCTGATGTCTGGTAAAAGTCTTTTATACTAAAATTTAATTACCTCTCCCACCCAAGGGGAAGTATGCAAAACCCTGATAACAAAATAAGTAGAGGAAGGTTAAGAAAATTCATCTTAGTGTGGTGCTTTGCCTCAGTCAGAAAAACAACATCCTCCTCGGCTTGCAGGACAAGGAAAGCGCCCAGATCAGAGGAACCATTTGGACTGGTAAGGTTGTTGTAGCTCTATTTTATTTAGTTTATTTTTTTTTTTTATTTTTTTTTACTAGACTGTCCTGACTGAAGTTCATCTCTCTCACTACCCAGCTCATCAACCAATTAACAAAATGCTGGTCAATCAACAAGTCCATGCTCTCTCCTAGAAAGAAATGAGATTAGTTTCCCCAGTTATGTATGGAAATTAAGCTCACCCAATTCCCTGTGCTTCTCACATGCATTGCGCATATTGGTTTTGTGCCTTGCTCTTCCATATCAGATGCTCAGACCATAGAGGTACAAAGACCATGGCTCCTGTCCTCACCCAGAATCCTTTTCACCTGAAGAGTAAAAGCCCATCCTGTGGCCACACTTCTTGTCTCCAGTGGCACAATGAATGTAGCAGGATGACTATGGAGATGTCCATTACAAAAACCACAGCAGGGAATGCTCAACTAGTCTCTACTTCTGTTACCTAAGCAACCTGGCAACTTAAACACCTGTTTTTCTCACCAATTATTGGATAGAAATGTGCCCTCTCCAGACCATCATCCCAAGAAATTCTAGCCCTCTTGCTTTTTCTTTCCTTATCTATTAACAGCAAGCTCTAGCCATCCTAATATAATTACTCATATTTTTATTTTGAATTGTTTAGTCAGAAAACATTTACTGAGAACCTACAATGAGTCAAGCACTGGTAAGAAAAGAGTGGAAAATAAAACACATTCACAAAAAGTTCATAATTTATCTGAAGAGGCAGATATACAAATGACTGCCAAAGAGTTCCTATAACTACTGGGGGAAGGGTCCCAATCTGTACATTTGGAGCTGGGTAATTCTTTTTCTATAAGACATATTGTCTTAAGTATTAAGTAAAAGAAGGGGGAAATCTTGAGATTGAATTCCTCCTCTCTGTACTTTTTTAAAATCTCATAGAGCTTGAGCTATCTCACCTATAAAAAAAATAACATTTCCATTCTGGAATACCTTTTGTTCACGATGTAAGTCACTCTGTACCCCATATAAGTACTTAATACCTGAAACTTACATTTTCCTTCTCATTAGTAAGCTGGACAATGCTTTTTACATGTTGTGTTGTATTAATGATAGCCATAAATTTTAGCTGTTTCTCTCAGAGAATTAAATCTATTTTACCCTCTCTTGAGTCCATACTAGACTTGCATCTGACCCTGACCAGTAAAGGGGCAGAGGTAGTACTGCATGAGCACTTTCTATTTCTTCAAGTTACTAAGTAACTTCTGCTTTTTGTCTCACGGAAGTTGGCTGCCATGTACCTCCTACTACCCTGAGTCTTCTGCCATAAAGAAGCCCAAGAAAAATCTACATGCTCAGCTAATAACACCAGACTATGCCAAGCAACGCAGCCACACAAACTCAGGCAGAGCTCCATGCTCATTAACATATTTCCACCAGCTTGAACCACTGATGGTTCCACGCAGTTCAGTTAAATTTGAAGGAGTATGCTTTATAAATTACAGTTTTAGAGACAACTTCAGAAGCTAACTAGTAAGTCTTCCTCTTCCACTTGTTTCCCAGCCTTTGTTCGAACAACCACATCGCAGCTCACTCCCTTGCAGTTCTAAGGCCTCTGTGCCACTGCCATTCCTCACAGGCAGTCAGTACTAGCCCATGTCTTCCCCCTGGGGTATACAGAAGAGACATTACTTTAGATGAGAGAGCAAACAACTGGCCACTAATACTTCCAACTCTAAGAGGGCATCCTATGCTTCCTTTATGCCAATACATGTACAAGAGATCCCACAGCTTTTTCTAATGATAGTCAAGATCAGTTGTGTCTCTCCACAGGACACTGAATAATCCAGATATAAAACAATGCAACAAGGCCTGTCTGCTGAGAAATGCACAAAATTTAGTTTATTACTCAACACTGACTAGTATAGTTATTGAAGCACATCACCATGCCCAGAGAAAAATATCTCAAAATACATCATCTGAGCTCACGGGAATTCTGCAGAACTAGAACGTCCCTGGGGGTGCAGGATGCAGTATTAGCATTCTAGCTCTCATGTATTCTCATCATATTTGATACACAAGTCTATGCACAATAAAAATTACTGACTTCATTCATACAAACCTGTTACACAAACTTTGAACTGCTGAGCTAAAATGTACAGCACGATCCAGCAATTAATGCAACTGGTACCGATAAACAGAAATGCTCAGTTAGCTTCACTTCCTTTAAGATGATTCTAGGAATCATTAAGTTTACTTAAAAGGCAAAGTAGATAAAATTCAAGCTTTAATGTATAAAATATCACTTCTCACATGAATGTATTCTTTAATACTCCAAAATAAAGTCACAATTTTAACTTTTCAGAGACACAATGGCTTTACAAACAATGAGGCTATAGATGAACAAATCAAGAGATGTCACCAAATGGGATCTGTAGTCAGTTCTGACCCCAGAACTGCTCTCTATCATAGTTTGCGAACACAAGGCTAATATATCTCATACATACCTTTCACTTCCAGAATTCTCAACAAGATTCAAACTGGAATCCCTCTGATCTCCTTTTATACTCATTTATTTCTAAGGTTTTACCCCTCAATCTACTACCTCACCAGTGTAGCTTTTTCTTCTGATGACTTTTCTTCTAAGATCTACTTTACTTCAATGAACTCCCTCCATCTTTGCCCTCCTCACAGAGTATTTACGCAGTAACTTTTAACTGAATGGAAGCATGTCTCCAGCCATGCCTATTTACAGGACTCTGGGTTTCTCTCTCCTAAATGGAGACAACTTACCTCCTACCACCCTGGTAAAACATGGGCACACACAGGGACATGCACTGGCTGGAAGTAAGAGTTGCTTAGCTTTCAAGCACAGCTAGACCACAATGCTTCTAATGTCATGCAAAATTGGTCACTTGGTGTACACACGTTCAGTTACATTATTCTTTTCCCTCTTTGCCAACTAAACAGTTCAGAAAATTGTGAATGACTGTATTTTCAATCATGGTACATAGACAACACAGTCAAAAATCAGCCCATTACTCAACACCCTAGAGAAAAAGCTGTATCTATGAAAAAATTACAATTACTAAGTTCTTATTTGCACAAAATGCTTCCTGATTCCCATAAATTTTAGACAGGTTGTTCCCCTACATCAATCCATTTTGCCTTTCCACATTTTCCATTTTTCTTATCTCTCTGCTTTTAATTCAGTTACGTCCTGAAAGGAGCCTTCCATATCTTACCTCACTGCCCTTCCTACTCTTCCCTTTTTACCATCTCCCTTTAGGATTTATTTTGCCTTTAATGAATGTTATCTAGTTATCTGAAGCAAGGAACTTGTTATTCCAGTTTCATTAAATAGTATCATCTACCAGCAAATCACAAACCTCATGAAAACATGAATTGTGGCTTCTTTTTTTCATTAATCTTTAAAAATATATTTGCTAATTAATAGACACCACATGATTAAAATAATGTACAGAGGCACTACTTTTTGTTCCTTTACATTGACAGTATTTCTTCAAGGATTGAGTCTATGACCAAATGACTAAATCTAATTTGGATAAAGATTAGATAGTGAATTTGTAATGTTTCCTTGTTTCTCAAATTGTGTTATCCCCAGAGGTTCTATTGTTTGTGTTATTAATTTAATATATATTTTAATAACATGAAGAGATATACTATTTTTAATGGGTGGATAATATTCTACATTTAGATTATATTGTATCACTCAGAGTGTTTTTCATGTATTCAGAGGTAAATAAGAGAAATTTATATATATTTTTTTTTTTTCTTTTTTTTTTTTTTTTTTCAGAACCGGGGATTGAACTCAGGCCCTTGTGCTTGCCAGGGAAGCACTTAGTCCACTGAGCCATCTCCCTGGCCCCAAAATTTAAATAATTTTAATGAACACAAAATGTTCTAATTTCTATATTATAAGTATTTCATATTATTAATTCTAATTCTTATAAATGCCTGCTACTATAATCATTTAGAGGAGCCAAATGAAAGTTGAAGAATTTAGGTAAGCTATTGCAAATCATGTATCTAACATTATCTTTATGTTTATTTTGAAAAAGAGCTAATATTTTAACTCCGCTGTGTAAGGAATAATCCTTATTTCAATTATTCCCAAATGAGATTAATTGACAATGGATATATGTTATAAACTAGTTATTATATAAGCATTTATTAAAAATAAATATTGTTTATATATTATTGTCACTAAATTTGTATTTAATATTTGAACATATTCTTTGGATTTACATAAAATTTTACTTATTATTATGTAACAGTCTATAGTCATATATGTATTTACAAAGTGGCATAGTGGGCTCAGTCAAGTAATGCCATATATAATATTCTGAAACCCAAGAGAAATTTTTTTAAAAACCAGGAAACAGTCAAATACGTAAATCAACAAGAAGAAAAATGCTGCACCTCAGGCTATATATATTGGAAACTTTGCCTCTGCAGACTTTGAATAGAGTTCAACAAATTATGGGTAGTGTTTGAAAGGTAAGAGAAAAACAATGCTAATAAAAACTCCAACAATGAGCCTATAGGGATATCTAAATAAAATATTTCACAACTACAGTTATTCCTATTTTCCAAATCCAAAAGTCAGCATGATTTTTTTGTTATGGTGGCTATAGTAAGCAATCATTACTTGAGGGTTAATCCCCGAAGTTTGACATGATGTAGTGAGTCAAGTTCAAAGGTCTGATAAAATAATTACAAAGACCATATTAACTCATTGTAACTTAGATTTAAATACTCATTAATGTCACAGGTACTGACAGCCTATACATTGAAGTGTGTGTGTGTGTGTGTGTGTGTGTGTGTGTGTGCGTGTGTGTGTGTGTGTGTGTATTAATAATACTGTCATCATTTTAAATTCCACTAAAGGAAAGAGTGCCTACAGAGAGGATGTTTGTATTTCAGTGACTAGCACTGCATGGATAAGGAGTGGGACAGACATTTCATTTCCAAATTTCACCTTTGGGAATTGTACCACAGAGAGGTGCCCTGGCAGTTGGTCTCTAAATACTTATTCTGACTGGTTTGCCTCTTACAGGATTGCTTTAGATGGCACTGTGATTCAATAAACCACTGGGATACAGCATTAACTCTCAGTGTGTTAGAACTTGAATAACCATTCATATTACAATCAGGGAATTCAAATGATAGATTGTTTCTGAATCAGACTTGCTCTCGTCAAGAATATTTTTATCTGATGAGAATGACTATTTTGACTTTGAGATATAAAACCCATAGAGATACTAATTCAAATACATTTAATCTGATCTCCATGCATTCCAACACTTCACTGCTACATCCTAGCTATTTTTTATAGGGAAAAACTTATTGTACTGCCAAAACACCCCCTGCCACCTTGAATGACAAGTGCATTTATGCATTTTCATGAGCTCATTTCACGACAGCAGAAGCATTTTCCACAATTCTCAATAAACATTTTAAAATACTAAAATATTATAAAGATACTTTAATCAAGCCACCATAATCCTATGTATATAATGAATGGCAAGTGATAGGAAATCCCAATCTCAAATATTCATAAATTGGTAAAATTATGAATGGTTCCCCTTGTAACTCAAAAGTTTTGAATGTGTATGTATGCTTTTTGTTTTCCATTTGATTTTTATTTCAATAATCCTTACAGCATCTGAGAAAAATTCTAAGTATCCCACATGCATCTGAGCACAGTTTCACTTCAAAGGCTGAAAGAATCAATAACCACAGGTATAAGGAAAATATACTTGTCAACCTTTTCCATAATGTATAATGTGTATTCAAAGTAGTACCAAAGACATGACCACATAATTATAAACTACAAAAAATATTTCCATGGATATGAACTTTAAACAGTAAAAATGCCTCAATGTTTCAATTGTTAAATTGAAACAGAAAATGGAATACAGTAATTTAGAAAAACTAAATATATTAATTACTACAAGCCCATAGGTGTGATTATCCAGCTGACTATTTCGCACAGTACATATACCAGAAATTTGTGATATTTATCATCCAAGCTATAAGGTAGTGTAAAGAAAACTGCAAGTCTCATAAATGCAACCTGGAAAATATTTAGAAACCATCTATGGAAGTCTAGAGATGACAAAGGAAAAGGATTGACTCTAACATATAAAACATAAATGGGAAATAAGAATAACAGTAATAGCAAAATTAACAATAAATAGTGATTATAACAACTTTCTTAACAGTATTGAACTAAAAGAACCTTTGGTTGATGTGTTTATAATTCAAAATTTTCCCAGGATATTTGTGATGACAGAAATATGTATTGTGACTGCTCATCATTCAAAATTTTGAAACATAACCTTCATTATGACCTAGTCCAACTGAATCGCCTAAGTTCCCTACAACATATCATAGCCATAGACCCTGCCTGTCTTGGCATGTGTATCCTCCTTTTGTTCTACCCCTGATGAATTTGTACTTGTCCTTTAAGATCTACATCCAAAGCTATGTAGAAGTTACATGGCTAATACTTACAGATAGAAAGTCATAATTATTTGCTTTCTCCTCCTTTAGACTGGATTTTGGAAAATCAGGTATTGACTTTCATTTTTTAAAATTTCCAAATGGGATATGATTTATATTAAACATTCAGTGAGAAGTACATAGATATGGATGGATGCATACATGCAGGAATAAAGAGATCCTCACATTTCAACTCACATTCTGATAATTTAATTTTAATGTCACAAGAGAATTCACTGTTGAATTACCTGCAGCTGTATGAATCCAAAAGCTATATATTTGCTAGCATTAAAGGAACATCTCTGGCATCAATGATTCTGATCAGAAATTATAGGTTATATAATTTCAGCATTGTACCTAATGTGATTTAGTACCAGTACTGTACAAGAAGAAATATACTTATAACCAGTAACACACCAGATAGAACTTAATGTATAAATGTGTTTTACTATGAATAAAACTTTTGATTAAAAGTTATTTACTTGGAAATACATAAATTGTGATGTAATTACTTACTGCACCATTCATACATTTTTCAATTTACATTATGCCTACATTTGGATTTCTGATTTTTGTCTTTTCCCATCATCATTTCAAAACACCTAGAATATCTTGCAAAGGACATCTGAGATAAGATAATGTTAAAAACTCAGTATGACTCCATGTGCCATAAGAGAACTAAAAAAAAAAAAAAATATATATATATATATATATATTAATATATATATATAAAAATACACACACACACACACATATATATATATATATATATATATATATATATATATATATACCCATATTTTTTTATAGTTCAATTAAAATCCCTCTTCAAGGAAAAAGAGTAGGTATGACCCAAAGGTCCTCCCAGGCAGGTGAACCGTGACACAGAGGGACAAACCTTTCCTGCCTTCTGTATTCTTCCTCCAGAATAAGCTAGGTGATACAAACCTAAGACACCTAGTCCTCAAGACCAGATCAAAATTTAAGTTCACTCCTCTGAAGTTTAGAATTAAGTAGAGACCTGGACATGCATAAGGACCTTAAGAGCATAAAGAACACTATAACAATGGTTAAGAGACAGCTTCCCTTTCTTAGTACCAAGGTTGTTCTCTTTGAAGCTTTTCTTTGTGGGCTGTACATTTCATTCTACTAAATTTCAGTCACCTCTATGGTAGACAACACCATCCGTCTTATTTCATCTTTTTAACAGGGACTTGATGGGGTGACACAGGACTGATTCTTAAAAACACATTACCTGCTATGTGAGGCATTGTGTGACAGGAAGAACTATCTTAGTGACAGGCACCTGACAGCAGATTTGTTGATTTCATGGTCACTTCATTTAAAGTAACAACAGGGTGAAATATGCCATCTGATAATCTGTTTGAATGTTGACTGTGAAAAGCACTTAGCATTTCTGCCAGCTCCCAGGACTACAGAATCTGTTCTTCAATATGTGAGGGTCTGTCTTCCTCTTTACTTGGTTTTTCTCAATTTTTTGCCATCATCTCTTTTCTCCCTGTAGGAAATCCCCCAGTCACTTTCTGGGAATAAAGTTATATGGAGACATTTGGCACAAAGATAAAAAGCTATCCTTTAAGCCACACTTTTAAAGAAGCTATGCATTTTGCAGTTTGAGGCTACTGGATGAAAAAAGAGATCTGGGCCACTGTTTCAGATAGGCCATGAATGAGGAAGACATGGGGCATTGCTAAGGAAGTTATTCAACACTGCTGAACTCCAACTCAGAGTGAAGTGTGTGCACAGGGATATCACATCCTTCATTTCCTACACACCCAGCCTGAGAAAACAGTAAGTCCACACACTCACAAATATCATATAGCCACACTTTTTTTTTTTTTTTGGCAGAACTGGGAATTGAACTCAGGCCCTTACATTTGCCAGGGAAGTGCTTATTCCACTGAGCCATCTTCCCAGCCTATAGCCACACATTTTATGTCTGTATTTCTTTACTTATTCTTATACATGTTAAATGTCACTTAACCAAAATGCTTGGACTTGGGACTTTTTCAGATTTTGTAGTATTTACACAAGCTTTACTACTTGAACATCCCTAGTCAAAAATTAAAAAAAGCAAGAACGGTCCAAAATGAAAACCTTTTGAACACCAGCATGATGCTCAAAAGTCTGGTGCTTCAGAACATTTCAATGTTTAAGACTAAGAACACTCAAACCATAGTAATAAAACTAAAAATAACCATACTAACAGCAATAACTTTCCATGCATCATTGGCAGTAATCACACCAAAAGCAACCTTTCCATGCACCACCCACTCACAGCACTCTATCTACAGATATGAGTGCTAAAGAGACCCCTCTCTGTGTAGAGCAAAGACTCTCCACAGGAGAAATAAGAGGACAGTTTTCCCAATTCTATAGCTAGCTGGTTTTTACCATGCCAGGAGAAGGCAGATCTATAGACAATAATTAACATCATGTAAATCACAGTAATAATTTATTCTGATAATGCTTTTCACACTCCATTTAAAATTTAACTAATAAACATGGAATACTGCAAAGGAAATCAGCAGTTAAACTTGCTGGAAGAGTTGTTCCCACCCAGTGGGAAAATCATACTTAAGATATGGATGGCCTATAGAAAAAAAGGGTTAATGTCAGGCTGCTCTATAAAATCCTTCAGCTTTCCAACATTATCTACAAATTACTCATGTCGACTATCTTGGATCCTAATTGCTTGGACTCCCACACCCATCACAACTCAGCTCAGCTGCACAGCCCACACATCTGAGAGCCTCTTGGACATCAACATGCTTGAAGCTTTTTAAACAGCATTAAATATGAACCTGAAACAGGCCAGTTAAAATGTACACTTCCTCTGAAAGATTTTTGACATATTCAATGCTTGTGAAAGCGGAGGGGCTGACGGCCTAGTCAAGTACAGTTGAGTGAGCAGACTGCCAGGCACCCCACTCTCCACCTCCCAGGCAGGTGAACCGTGACACAGAGGGACAAACCTTTCCTGCCTTCTCTATTCCTCCTCCAGAAAATATAGAAAAGAGAGAGAAAGAAAGAAAAAAAAAACTTCCTTCAAACTATTGTGTGATGATTTCTTTGTTTAAATAAACATCTCAATAGAAGTAGGCACTCCTAGCAATTGTCTACTCCACAGCTTCATCTGAATCTCTTCTAAGCGATTAATTTCTCACCAGATTCTCCCAGAGTGACAGCTGGCTCATCTAAGTTGGAGGGTTTTCTTCCTTTCAGTGTTTTTCTTTTATAATTGATCCTTCTTCATCTAAGAAGCCACTTCACAATTCTTAGCACTGTTTACCGAGGATATGAAGGAAAATGCCAGAGACACACAGATGAGAACTTTTTCTTAAAATGTTATCCTGAGCCCTACAACTCAAGCACTTCTAATACAATGTTATGCCCCTACATTTGTTTCTTTATTCCAACTTTAAAAAAAATTCTATTGAAAATTTTCTACTACGTTATAGTAAAAAGTTACCTATAGTTATTCTGGTGACACACAAACAGATGAAAAGATCAGGTAGGAAAAGAATTTAAAGGCAGTGAACACTCAAATCTTGTAAAGATTAGTAATCTCTAAATGAAAAGTGACAAATTTTCTATTTCCACTAAATAAAATGCTACATAGCTCCAAAGAATATGTGCATGTGCATATGTCTGAATTATTTTTAAAAATTACACAATAGTCTCTACAGAAAAGGCCAGTTATCTTCAGCACATTTCCAAACTTCATCACATTCTTCAGAACTGTGTACCTGTGAAGCTTCCTGGTATTTGGCATTTGGTGTAAACCACTGTGTGAACCCAAGTTTCATCACTTCCATTTTCTGCCATCTGGAGGATAATGAAAAATGAAATAAAGACCAGAAAGTGTTTGTCTTTGTTGTTGGGGACAGGGCACACCCAAAGTATTAAGGTATTCAAACACCAATAATGTATGGCACTGCACATTCTCACTGTCACTGCCTTTGCTGAAGAGGATTTCCCTGACCTTTCCTGTAACCAGCAAACAAATAAGCCTCTCTCTCAGCAGGAGAGAAGCACTGGTCCATTAGATCATTAAGCAGTTCTATTCAGTTACCCCCCATCTCCTGTCCTTGGCCCTGAAGAGGGATCTGGCAGCAGTCCAATCAGTCAGAGAGAAGGCAGGCAAATGTGACTGTGTACAGGATAGCTTGAAATATCGCAGCAGGACCGAAGTCGCAGAGCAGACAGCACTGAGGGGAGGATGTGGAGCTGCATGAGGGGTGGTGTTCCAACAACGGAAGACTGGTGTTTCAGTCTGCCAAACAAGGTAATGACTCACCCAGGCAGGAAAATATTACCACCGTGGGGATATTTGGAGCGTCTCAGTCTGAGAGTAATTAGGGCCTAAACTACAACAGCATGCTTCAGTGATGAAATGAGAAAATAAGCAATACCTCTGTCAAGTTCTGATTGGTGAGCATTAAATGAATATGAGCTTCTATCATCTCTGACCACAAACTAAGAACTTGTAGCAGATTGTGAGAATGGAGAACTATTTCTACATTTTCAAAAATCACAGAGCACACAGATGTGTGCAGGCACATGAACATACACATACGTTAAAAAAATAACGTGAAAAATGTTGGCAGAAGGAATTTTAGGAAAAACCATTACCACAACTATATAATTCATTTCTATAACAGGCATTTGCTCATCCTAAAGCTTTTTCCACCCCTAATTATACTGTCTGCAAAGGGGAAAAATGAATCCAGGATGGAAAATGCTAATAATATCATTTTATTAATAAGTGATATACAATTTCAAAATAAAAAGCACATGTGTTTAATGAATTTAGGTAATGGAATTATTTTACTTATGAGCATCAGTTGCATGAATGTAAATTCTCTGGCAAAGAGGACAAATGTTAATTTTTATTTCTTTTGTATTTTCAAATTGCAGACAATTTGTATTCATTAGACAAAGCAAAAACCTCTTTTCCCTTATAATTGTAAAGTGACATTATAATTAAATTGGATAACCTTAGCAGCATCGCAAGTTAAAGAATCACTTAGAAACCTGCTGGACAAAGCCTAGTCACATTAAAATCACAAGATAGAGTTACACATCAATAAGCCTTCCTTGCAGTGGCCAGGTCAAAGCTTCATCCAGACTAAGAGAAAAAGATTAGTCAGCCTAGAAGGCCTCAGAAGGAAACCAGTGAGAAGGTCTTCTCAGAGGAATATCTCTGGGTTCTTCTAGAGCATATGCTCCAAGAACTAACAGACACTCGTTTGACTTCCTCTAGAGAGGCTGTTCCCTCTCCCAGCCACCCTCCAAAATGCATTCTTACAATGTCACTCTCATGCAATCCAAATGAGAGGCAAGCACAAATTATCTCTCTTCTCAATATGAACAACCTCTATTAGGCCAGGTTAATAAACTCTAATAGATGTAAGGGCTAATACAATATTCAGCTATTGACATAAACATAAATATAAATTTCAAAGAAAATAACCTACTTTAGTAAAACTACCTGTGCAATAAAAATTAATGAACTCCAAATGATTCTGCACATCTCTACCAAATTGCATTTTCAGGCTCACATCTTCAGGACATGCTGGGTGGTTTGATGCATTCCCACAATTCATCTTCCGGCTAAGCCAATTTTAATTTAAATGCAATTAAAGGCTCAAAATGAACATTACGTATTAGATAAAGCCCCGAATCTGCAGACTATCATAAATATGATTTTCAGAAAAATTAATTACAAGCCATTAGGGTACAAGTCATCTTCCTGCAAATGTTGAGTTAAATTGCAGAATTAGTTTATTCGTTCCATTAAATGTTAAATACTGATTTTAATCTTTGTGCCAACTTAACATCACAAGGTCAGTTTACAAGCAAAATGTTATTTATAGATAGAACTTTGGAAAGTGTTTTAGAATTTCTCATTAATTAAATAATACACATTGTTGGTCCTGAAGTGTCTTTTGGTCCAAGATTGAGAATATTAATTTTCATTTGTTAACATTTCATATTATTAGATCACAGATCCAATATTAGTTTCATGCACTAGTTTAAATATCCCATTTCCATTTCGCCTATCTTAAGAATGTGATTTGAGGCAGCTTTAGTACAAGTTGAACATCCCTAAACTTGAAGTCTGACATCCAAGGTGAACTAAAATCTGGAATACCAACAGGCTACTTAAAAGCTTTTGGATTTTAGAATATTTTTTACTTCAGATTGTTGGGTTAGGGATGCTTAGCTGCTATATCTATGCAAATCTTTCAAATTAGGAAAAGTCTGCAATCAGTAACACTTATAATTCCAAATGTATCAACAAAAAGACTATATAACTGAGCTTAAACAAAGTATGAATTAATAAATCACACTGGTCTAGTAGTCCAAAATCATACACATGCAAATCATATATCAATATAACACAAATAAACCAAAAAATCAAACATCCCATGTTACCATTTGCCCTGACTTTACAAGTTATGGCAATAGTACTATTACAAGAATTAATAGAATTCTTCTTTGAGATTATTAGGTTCATTTTAACTTTTGGCACATGCATTTCTAAACAGATAGTATGGTCATTTTAGTATATCTTCATGTAACTCACTGGTAGAAAGAGCTGGAAGACTCTAAAGGCATCCTGTATTCTTTCATGTACTCTTGGTTGACTTAATCATTCAATTCAAATGATATTTTCAAAAAGCGATGAAACACGGGTTCTGCTACAGTGTATCTCATCATTTTCAATTAGCAAACTTAAAAGAAAGCTATCACATACTATTTAGTAGTGGTAAAAATATAAAGAAAATATCTGCCTCATTTATTTGAACTATCAAGCATAACTTCTAACCTATGAAAAATCAAGTTGTTAAAACTCAAAGTAAAACTAAACTAAATACAGCATAAGATCAGACAGTTTTAGTTTCTGCAAGAGGAGAATTTCCTACCTAGATCTGTCAATGGCTTTTCCACTTATTTCCACAGCCATCTCTTATTAAAAACAGAATTACAGGATTAAGGAAAATTTGGCAGATAAATTATTCTAATTACCTATTTTCTCAGAAAACACAAATATCACTTAGCAGTCAAAGTAATAATTTAAATAATCATCTATCAAAAAATTAATTGCACTATTTGCTTGGAATACTGTAATGACTCAAGAAAAATGACCATTTGTTCCCTCTGCTTCACGAATGGTATTAGTCCTAATCCCACACTTTTAAAAACATATACCTCCTTATTACAGTTTTCTCACTAAGCAAGTCCCTTTCTCCAGGCTAATTGACTATTTGTGTCATTATTATTGTGTCTCATCTACTTCTGCCTCAAGATGTACCCACCACAGAACTGGACATTAACAGATATCTATGTATGTGACTGGGATTGAGTACATGACAGCTGCTGGGGTGTCTTAAATTCTGATGTTCCACACGAAAAGTGTGAATGTCATGACAATTTAACATCGTCATATGCATAAAATTTGTGCAGTAGGTAATTTTACTAATCCTTGATCATTTGCTAGAATAGATATTTTCTAATAGGAAGAAGTATTACTATTTTTTAAAATAAGCATATATATAAAAAAAATACCACAAACGGCCGGCCTGCTTAGGCAGAGTGCAACAGCTGGGGTTCAATCCCCGGCATGCTGGCCCAGCCTGCAGGGAGTGCTGAGACAGAGACTGAGACTGAGTGTAGTGGCCTGTGCCTGTAATGCCAGCAGTTGGGAGGTAAAAAACATGAGAATCACTACAAATCCTGTCTATGTAATGAGACCCTGTCCTAACTACAGGAAAAGTAAATAATAAAATAAGTGCATATACACAAATCCCTCACAGTTTGATCCACACTAAATAAGCTTAATTAACACTATTATGATATTTGGTAATAATTATTTTAAAGAAAAATATAAATAGTAGTAATAATACAAATAAACAACAGCAAGTAACATATGCTAAGAAATTAATGTTAGAATCAATGTGACCTATATAACTCCAAGAACACATTTTTTTCTTTGTTCTTAATCCAAATTCCTTATGATTAATAGGTAATGTAGGAAAAAATGTATGGACACACAAAACTGCAGTTTACTACACATTATTTTATTAACAACCCACATATTGCTGTCTCTGTATGTTTTGTGTGTCCCAGAGATAGCAATGTGAGACACCAAGGACTGTTTTTTAAGGTCAACTTTGCATGAGACTGAGGTGATTTTGTAAAACTGGATTCAAGCTACATTATTTAACTTTATTTAATTCAATCATATTACCAAGCCCAGGTGATTAAAAGAGTTGATGTTTTACATTAATTCTTATGAATGGTTTCCAAGAGTGAACTCTATAACAGAATAGGGGTTTTCTCAGGACTTTAAGACATTAATAAAACTTGGAATTAAAACTTAGTAATGAGTTCTTATATGTCTAAACTAAAGTCAGTGTATCTCAACATTAGCAAAAGCACAGGGTGACAAGGTACTAAAATTTAAGGCCTCTTATTTTCTTCAACTACTCAGCATAACAACTTTTTTTCTGAAAAACAGTATCACGATACATAACAGGATGGGACATTTCCTTTCTCTGAAGTTTCTGGCCTCTAATGCTCTAAACAGCTACTCTAAGGTAACAAACATAATTTTATACCATAGATCTAATTCTGCTATTATTAAAAATGAGCATCTTTCACCGTTCTTCAAAATTCTTAGAAAATCTAAAAGAAGAATCTAGAAGGCATGGTGGAATAACTCTGATTTTTTTAAACATGTATAATAATGTTTATATATGCAGTATTTTCAGACTGAACTTTGACCTCTTACAGTCTGAATGAGTTAGAAGTTTACATAGCAAATACCTGATAATAATAATCAGTATTTTTTTTAAGGAACAATCTCTTTTTTTTTTTTTTGCAAAACCAGGGATCAAACTCAGTCCTTTGTGTTTGCCAGTGAAATGCTATTCTACTGAGCTATCTCCCCAGTCCCTGATCAATATTAATATTGTCAATTTTTATAAAACAATAATTCTCTGGCCTTTTACTTAATTTTTGACAATTATCTCAGAACCCTTTATGTTTGGTATACAGCAATTTTGTTACTATTAACAGTCACAAGTAACTTCTAGAAAGATGGCTCTAAATTTTATCACCTTACTTTGAGGATTAAAAATAGGAAAATATTTGGAGATAAAAATTCCAAAGTGCATATTCTATATTTACATATAAGTCATAATGGCAAAGGTCACCAAACAAATAGCTTTTCCAAGTACAATAGCTAGAGAAGACATTTATTTAAAATGAGAAAGTTGTGCCTATGCTTGGTCATGGCCTTGGATGCTGCTGGTTCAGATAGAAAAGACACAGTAATAAAGGGAAAGAGCTTCCAGGCACTCGCAGGCACTGCCATATCAACTCCAAAATACAGACTGTAACTGCCCTTTGCAGAAACATGAAATGGAGTTCTTCATCTACCATAGAAAATTTGAACTGACCAGATTGCCCCTGAGTAAAACTAGTATCTGTGGGAACTATTCTAATAGACCTAGGAAGTAATATACTCGGGTAGGAAGAGTAAAGTTATTGCTCTAAAATTTGACTTAACATTTGGAGACCTTGGTCTCAGAAATATTTAGATGCACATTTTGTTGTATACCTTCTTCATGCATTTTGAACTATCCTTTTCTAAAACCTAAAAGTAATCCTTCATTTCAGTTTTTTTTCACATTTTGATTCATAGACTCAAAATGACAGTTGGATTTCACCATTTTTTCCCATGTTACAATTCATTTCAATTTTCTTCTGGCCACCACTGGCCCTAATTAATTTCTGAATTGTCATCCATCACTTTTTGGGTTTCAGTTACTTCTCAGCTGCAGCACTAGGGATGTCATCACTCTTTCAGACTTTAGACTAGTCCTTTCGTTATAGTATTCTCAGATTGCAATGCACTTCAGTGTTCTTCTCTAAATATTCTTAATTCCTTAATAACACTATTCTCATCAGTAGGAAAAATTTCTGTTTTCATCTCTAACTATGTACAAGTTGTTTAATCCAAATACTCCTTCCTCCTATGTCATCCTCAAGAATTTATTTCTGTTCATTAATTTGTTCCTTAATTAATATAATCACTATTCATTAACTCATCTATTTATTCAAACATTTTACTAAGAATCCAGCTGAGGCTTGAGAATATGTTTGTGAGTGAAAAAAATACGCTATTTGCTTTCAATAACACCAACATTCTGGAAGAGACAAGAAAGCATACCAACTTACAATTAAATTTGCCACAAATAGGTCCATGTTCACTTGAAACAATTATTAATTCACTTCTTTTATACTATGGAAAACTATATTCATGTAATATACTGAATTAGTACTATTAGTACTATGGGAAAACAAATAATAAACATACTGCAAATGAATGTATTATGAATATATGACAAAAGTTTTCTCCTGTATTAATATTACCATGGTAGGGCCAGCGAAATAGCTCAGCAGATTAAAGCATCTTCAAGCAGATGCAAGAGCCAGGGGTTTGATCCCTGGGCCTGCCTTGCTGGCCCCACCCTAGGGGTGTGCTGAGACAGCAAATGAGACTGGGCATGGTGGCATGCCTGTAATCCCAACTCTTGGGAGGCTGTAAACAGGAGAATCACTATGAGTCCAATCTAATAGTAAGACCCTGAACACCCTGTAGACCCCCTTCCCTAAAATACAGAAAGAAAGAAACTATTACTATGGTACTTTAAAAAGTAGTAATTTATATTGCTGTTCACCTGGTCACTGGTATTGTTCTTATACTTTTAAATGCCCAAATATGGTACGCTTTAATAATGCTTCAAAAGCACTTTAACCTCTTCACATACTATGATGTAGTTAAGGCCAAATGTAAATTTTGTTTTAACTTTCAAATTCTACAAGAATATCACCAAGTTTAGCTTTGGGAGCAGGACTATTGAACCGAAATAGCAGAAGTTTCTTATTATGCATCTCAAGTTTGTTGACCTGATAATAAAACTTTAAAGTTTTTCAATTTTTAAAAGGAGTACACCAAAGCTGGGAGTGGTGGCGCAAAAGCCGGGCATGGTGGCGCAAACCTGTAATCCCAGCACCGGGAGGCTGAGGCAGGAGGATTGTTGTGAGTTCGAGACCAGCCTGAGCTACAAAGTGAGCTTAAGGCCAGCCTGACTGCATAGTGAGACCCTGCCTCAAAAAGACAAAAAAATAAAAAATAAATAAAAAAAAAAAGGAGTACACCTGTCATGCTTCAAGTTTGACACTGCAGAGCTGGATCTGTGGTGATTTAAGGACTCCTTTTTCTTTTTACATCATAGTAGCTTTGTCAAATCTTCATAATGAGGCTAATGCTACCTGGGTTCGCTGCAATAGTTAGATGATATTGTATGATCGTCCATTACAATAGTCTGACTGCTATGATATGACAGTGTGGAAAGACTTTTGTTTTATTTTTAAAAGCTCAATTTCAAGTGTAAGGAGCAATAAAAAGCACAGTTTGCAAACCTCAAAATTTAATTCGTGAAGTTAGAATAAGATGTCTAAGTGTTTCTTACATGTATTTGAAAACTAGACCTTTTTTTGTTTATGCATTCATTAGTAATACAGAAGAAAATTATAATCATCAGCTTACACAGTGTATATTTAAGTTACATGAGGCATAGCCAAGATCTTTTTCTATCTCTTAGAACAATAATGATCACATACATGGGAATGAAGGCTACATCTCCATTAAGCTGAGCAAGTCATATGGCTATTTTGACCAGTCTCACTGACTTGGCTTTTCTGTCTTACTGGCTAATTCATCAGCTACTGAAAACAAGACCTTTATAAATAAGTTACCTAAACCAAGCAACAATTTTACTTGCACAGATCTATCCTAGGTATTTTAAAAGATGCTAGTATTTTTATCCTAGACATTCTTAAAGATGGTTACATTTCTAATCAAAATACAAATTCAAATCTTTGAGCACTTTTTAATTATAAAGAATTGTACTCAAAATCCAATTTAATTAAGATACTGGGAGTGGCCTTACATGGTTACTTAAAATACTGGCAAATAGTGACATTGTTCAAATTTGAAAGTTAACCTCCATGCCATGTTTTTGAGTTATTGTAAAAATGACCCACATATAATTAAACCACAGCCTTTGTATGATCTGTAGCACATGTGCTTGGTGCTCACAGAGATCACTTCTTACTCAAACAATACAGTATTGAACTTAACTGCTGCAATAGGTGAGATCAAGTAAAGCATAAATATTTTTGAAATTCTTAATTGTACGCCACTGCAAAGAAAAAATGCTCTGCATTCCCATATATATTTTCATTGCTTCTCTCTACTCCTTTTTCATTACTTCTCTTAAGCATTAAACCATTCTAACTGAAAGAAAGGGAATTCAACATAGCACAAACTTATAGAACTCTAACTCATCACAGACTTAAAGACAAAAGGAGGGTAAATGGATCAAAGGAACAAAGGAGTGAACCAGGGAACACAAAATAAACCCAAAACTTGTATCTATAATTTCAGGTAAGGCATTACATTCTCTCCATCTCTCCATTCTCCCTTTGATGGGCTTTGTGCTCACGCACCATGTTGTGATAAGATGGCTGACAAAAATGCCAAAACTATATTTTCTGAGGCTCAAATCCAGAAGAAAGGGTATATTTTTCTTCTACTAGTCTAAGAAAATCCTTCATACATTATCAACTAAATCAATAAGCATGGTTTGACTAGGAGAATATAAGAACTCACCCTGGAAAACTAAGTTACAAGGAAACTTCCAGAGTACAAGTGAAAGCAACTCTACCCAACTCAGGGACTGGGGTGTGAGATCATAATGGTATTGCAGAGCAGAACTAAAATATACCATGAGCACAGTGAATAGACTCTAGATGACTGTTCACTATTTTATCTCCACTTAACTTGGTAAATGGACATGGACCTAAGGCACCTCCACAAATTCTCTATTTGGAGCTCAACAGGTAATAATACATTGGAAGTAGTAAGTGGATCTGTCATGATGTTGTTTGCATAGAAATCCTGTTGCTTTTATATGAACTGATGTGGCAGTGATAAAAATTTTTAAAAGAATACTGGCTCCCAAGGCCACCCTTTAAAGCAGTCATCATGACAGCATGTAGTAAGGGCTGGTAAACACAGAAAGGAAGAAGACTCATTCTCATTCTGTGTTTAAAATTCCAGATAGTTTAAAAATATTTGGTAGTCTAACAAAAATACTTATTACCTTTGTTAATATACATAGGAATAACTTTAAATTTTAAATGATTATATTTTATCCTCCACATTATCCTCCCAGAATCCTTTCAAATACAGAATAGTGTCTCTGTGCATAATACATACCAAAGATCAGTTAGAAAAGGAAATCGTACAGGACGAGATAGACCTTGATAGAAGAAAAAGACAAAAGACAGAAACAAATACCACCTGTGGTCTCAACATATTGATTGATTCATGTGAATTACAATGGTCAATGAAGTTACAATATTTTCTAAACAGGTTGGAAATTAAACAAAGCTTTAAAAAGGCAAAAGGGCCACTGAAGAATCATCTCTGATAATCTCCCTGAAACTTAATCTTCATCCTGGCACAATCTGAAAGAGCTAATTGGAAAAACACCAAACATCTGGATGTAGTGAAAACTACAACAGACCTGCTACTGCAGTAGATGCCTCAAAATTATTAATAACCAATTACTATCTACACTGCACCGTGCATTATTACATCCCTGATAAGCACACTTTTATGAAGCAGCCCAAGAAAGACATAGGAAAGACTCTTGAAGTGGTATGAAAACTTGGAACAGTTCAAGTGACACTAACATTGATAATGTTCCAGGCAGCAGTGGTGGCAGCACTAGGCACTAACACCAGTGAGGGATGGAGCTCAGACAGTTTATTTGGGAAGAGGTGGAAATGTTAGCGCTCCCATCTTAATGGAAAGTTGAGATTCCTTCTGTATATAAGCTGCAGGGTTCCTGACATGGAGGACCAGGAGAAAACTGAATATTTACTTTTGTTTGTTTGTTTCTGTGTATGTATTTTTAATTTTTGTATTTTTAGCACTGGTCATGAATCAAATTACTGATGATCATAGGACTAGACTACTGAGCAACATTTTTAGAGAAACACATACTCAGTATCTCCATGTATAAATACTAAGTCAAAAGGATATACAGGGAAGAAAAAAATTCTTTTACTCATTATGGGGACTCAACATTGAGTTATGGCTTTATTATTTTCTGAATTTTACAATATTTGAGTACTTCCTGGCAATTATAATAAATGACATTTTTGGGAATTTATGATATATAGAGTAAATCCAAATATTTTATGTATGTTCATTTGTCTACTATAGCAATCCAGTTTAGAGGTCCTTATTTTACAGGTGAGGAAACTGAGGCTAAGAGAATTAGCCAACTGCTAAGATGACATTTTCAGTAAATGGCAGAACTAAAACTAGAACCAGGCATGTGCAGTTGAAGTCAATGTTCTCAACTCAATTATGGTCAGTCTAGCTTCAATTTACTTATGTTAATGGTTTATATAAAATCAAATTCTTGTTAGACATTAAGTATACAGACAGAAAAAAATGATTCTTGAGGATCATCAAGAAGAAAAGAATGTAATTTTTCTAAAATAACATCCAACCCTGCCAACTGGGCCAGGCACACTTTGCCACCAGCCTGTGAAGAAATAATCATGGTTAGCATATTTGAGTTAGCAGCCTAAGACAGAAAAAAAATTTTTTGCATGCAGGTGACACCCAAGATTTCTACAAGAAAAAAAAACATGATTTACCTAGTGTGATGAAATTTTTAGCCACAAATCTCTCCTTTATTTCACCTCAATCAAATATCTATATCATACAAAACAAATGAGTGGAACTCAGAAAATTTCTACTCAGAATTCTGTGGTATCACAGAACACCAAATTTTAGCTAGACTTTGCAAATCTAGATCAGATCCCTATGACACATACATTCATATCCACATTCAAACATAATTATGATAGATTAGGACATTATCTAGGACATACAGAACATAACAAAGCTTAATAGATTTAAATAAATACAGTGAATTAATACCAGCAAAGAAATGTGCTAAAGGCTTAGATAGTAGGTATGAAAGAATTCATATCTGTGGAAGAAAATTACAATGTTTTAAGTGAAGTTGTCATTTAACAATGAGGGTGTGTACGTGTTTACTGGGGAGTATGTGAGAGCAAGTGCACTGGATAATGTCTATGTAAATATATGTATTAAAGGAACAACAGCAAGAGTTTCACTAGAAATAAAGAATCTCTTACAAGAATTACATATAAATTTTATGAATATTCTTTACATGGGAGAACTAAGTAAGTTTCAGCTCATTCTGCTGGTAAAGTAGCATCTGAAAATCAAATTCTTAATCACAGCCTACATTTTCACTGGTTTCAGGGACACATTTGGAAGAAACTAAGCCTTCATCTCTGAGTCATTTAAGAGGGCAGAATAAGTTATGTCTTGCATTGCTTAAGGATTTTGGTATTTGCAAAGCACTGCAGCAACATGAGCAAATGAGTTAATGTCCTTTCATCTGCACAGGGATATCATATGAAAGAATTATCTTGCTGATACAGACAGATGTTATGGCTTATATTTAGATATCTCTAAAAATCCTCCTGGTGTCATAGATGGAAGGATTTTTCAGAAGTGTCTGGATCTAGACTAGATGACTGATCCATGATGATGCTGAGATTCAGGGTTATTGGTTTGGCACCACCCTAATCACTATAGCCTGGATACAATACAAGGGAAAGAAAGAGTCAATGAGAGAAAAGTAACTAAAACAACAGGTCTGCTGATTTTCTACCTCTAAGAGTGAGCAATTATGTACCTTTCATCAGAGGTGTATCTTTAACTCTTAGCTACCAAATAAAACCATTCTTTCCAACACAAATAATTCAGTCAACATGATTCATGGACTCAATGAATATATCCATATTAAAACATATCACATAAGCATAGTGATTGAAATTTAGGAAGAGATAACTCAAGTCTCAAAGAATAAGAGGTAAGCATTCTTATTTAGACCCAAACTATATGTTTTACCTAGGTAGTTGAGCCTTGATTCTACACAATTGATAGAAATGATATCGATTGCTATTGTTAGTCTATGAAACTTATAGCTCTTGGTGTTCAACTAGTTTTTTTTTTTTATAGATCTTTAACTTATGGCATATGATTTGTCTTGTCTTCAAAAACCATCAAAATGTTGCTTGGAAGACTACAAAATGACAGAGTAACAATGATAGCCAACAATGGTTTGCACAAATTGGTGAAACTTTTAATAAGAGAGAAGATTTTTTTATGATAAAGTTTTTGCTAATGGCTCCTCTTGAATTCTGGAAACTGAATAAATAATTAACCTTAAATTCATATTTCATAGGAGCTTAGATATATTTATCCATTTTGGGTCATTAGAACTTGGCTTTAGGGAGGGCTAAATAGCTCAGTGGATTAAAGTGCCTGCAAGCAGGTAAACATTCCTTGCCAGCCCCACCCCCAGGGCATGCTGAGATGGCAATTGAGACTGGGCATTTTGGCCAGTGCCTGTAATCCCAGCTCTTAGGAGGCTGTAAACAGGGGATTACTTATGAGTCAGATCTAGTAGTGAGAGCCTGAAACCCTGTAGACCTTTCCCTAAAATATATATATATATATATATATATATATATATATATATATATATATATATATATATATGCACTTCTCTTTATCATATTCATATTTTGGAAATTTCAGTTTTGATTTTTCCCTCCTATTTAGTGTAGTTCCTAACATCAACTGTCTTCTTCCTCATCTCTCCAGACACCTTCCATAAATATTATCTTGTAATAAAAAATCGTTTGTATTATTTTTTTCATTTTCAAATCCTGAAAAAGGCTCTCTCTTAGAGTTCAAACATCATGGTTTCACATTTGAGTGCCTAGCGTTCCATTATCTAGTTCTATCTTCCTCCCAGGTACTATAATAAAAGATGCATCTTATCAAGTGCTCCACATCCCAGAGATGTGATTATCACTGATGTCTTCCAATATTCTTCCCTTCACTTTCTGGGTTTGGCAGCTCTAACTTTTATCTTAAAAGTGTAGCCTAGATATTTGCTTATTCAGCAAATACAGATCCCCTGACAAGGCATGAGCCAAAACAGGTTCTACCCCTGCTTTCAGGGAGCTTACTGTCAGTGGAAGAGACAGAATTTGAATGACACATTACATCATGAATATATAATTTCAAGAGCCACAGTATGGCAGATTGAGCTATTGAAAGTATATAACAGAGGATGGTAATTGAGATCCAAATAAAATAAATCAAAGTATGATGCATGATTTCAATGTAAGAATATTAAAGATTTAAGAACATTTAAAGAATGTGTTCTCTTCATGGTAAAGATTTTAAATCACAGGTCATATGCAATGAGAAATTGTGCAGCGTTGGTTAGCACTTTACATCTCAGCTGCACAGAATTCATACTTTCTTATGGCACCTTTACATTCAGTCTTGTCCTATTTGTGTACACAACCTCTTTTAACTATTGCTTTATTTAGCACTACACAGTATGTTGTCTACAACTGTTCAATAAACACTTAGTGGATTAATGATCCATATTATTAGTTGTCAAATATTAATTTATGCTGAATTGGTCAAGTACTAACAAATATCTGTTTATTTTATTCTATTATGTTACTACTCTGACTTACTAACTCTGAGCTTTTAATTATTGCCAAAGTTAAAAAAAAATATTTTTTGACCTCCTATACCTAGCAATAGTGCAAAAAAAGAGCTCCAATTTCTGGAATCTTTTGTATCTTTCTGCAGTTAATTATATCCTTTCATAATCATAAGAAGCTTTCTTTTCTCAGGACACCCTCAGGTTCACCCTTGTTCTATAGTTTTGTTTATTTACTTTAAAGAACAACTTATAATAACTCATACCATGCTTTTTAGTTTAAAGAGAATAGAAAATATATAAGACATTAGAAACAATGTACAATTTTAAAAAGCCAAGATGATATGTATTCAACAGTGGTTGCTATATTACACATTTTTTTCAATGTAGTTGCTCAGAATACCAGATATAAGCATGTAAATTTGGTCAAAGTAAAAATTTTAAGCATTAACTATTACCTTGAATAAGCCCACAGAAATTAGTAGTATAATCATTTAGCTATACTGTGTGTGGTGTGTATAGCATTTCCTTCCTTTTTTCCCCTTTCTCCTTTTCTACATCTCAAGTGTTTATTCTTTGTGCACATTTTCTTTCCCTTTCAATATATCTATTGTACTTTTCAGATTTTATTTACTCTTTCAGGTTCTTACACTAAGGAGACAATACAAGGTTTACACATGTGGGTCTGATTTATTTCACTTATGAGTATAGCCTCTATTTGTCACCGTCTATGACAAACCAACAGCCAGCATCATTTTAAATGGACAAAAACTGAAAGTTTTCATTTTAAAATCAAGTACAAAGATTTTTCTATTTAATATTGTCCTGGAAACATCAGCCAGAATAATTAAACAAGAGAGAGAAATAAAAGGAATGAGAATTTGAAAAGGAACAATATAATTATTTGAAGATGGCATGATACTGTAATGGAAGACTCAAAAAACTCCACTGAAAGACTCCCAGAATGGCAGTGTAGCAGGATTAACATGCTTTTGAGTTGATTTTTTGTATACTTTTCTAATTCATTTTACTCCAGTTTCCTTTCCAACACCTTGAGATATTAAAACATAAAAGGTAGTAAACAGAGAACACATCTAGTTTGAAAAATCAAGAGTTATTCAAGAACAGTAATATGAGGAGCCGGGCAGATGGCTCAGTAGAATAAGTGCTTCCCTGGCAAGCACAAGTACCTGAGTTCAATCCCCGGTTCTGCCAAAAAACAAAAAAGGAACAGTAATATGACCATTATATGACACCCAGAAAAAATGCGTGCTGCTCAGGAAATGACTGGAAACCAAACTGCTCTGAAGCACAAATGTTTTGAAGAATGGCACTCAATCTGTAGTGTGTATCAATGCAAGTATTCTAAAAAGAGAAACTCTTAAAGTCTGAGTACTACTTGTATCAAACATTTTGGCTAAGGGATACTGAACCTGTGCTACAATACCTGATGATCGTTAAGAGCTTCTATGGCAACAAAGCTCAGGCAGGTACATTCTGAGTATCTGCCTGGTGAACACAATTATAGTACTGCTAAGCCTAATTCCTGGTCTTCTTTAGATCCCTGTTCAGCTTTAAATATCCCTAGTAATTGCAAGAACCTAAAAGTTCCCCAGATTCTTGAGCCTTTTGTGTATCATTAACACATTTCATTCAAACCAGCTCATTTTGCATCAGAGTATACAAAATATACCCCCAGATATGTATATGAATTATTAAGTTGGACACTAAAGATTCTGCACTCCAGCCAGTTACACAATTTGCCTCATGAAGAGTAAGGTCAACTGGAGGTGCATGTGAACAACAACGGCAAAAGCTCCACTTTGTTATTTTTGTTTATGTTCTGTGTAAGACATCTTATACAGGAAATCTCAGCATCAAGTAATACACTAAAATTTTATTTTATTTGTTTATTTATTTATTCTTTGGTGGAACTAAAGACTGAACTCATGCCCCGGTGCTTGCCAGGGAAGCGCTTATTCTATTAAGCCATCTCCCCAGCCCCCTAAAATTTTAAAATCACCAACTACTCAGACTTTTGCTCCTATGGAAACTTTCATTTCTGAGAAATATACTTCAGGACATATTTAAAATGAAGAAAAATATCTGTATCTCCCTCTCTAGTATTAATGTATAGGGATGTCCTGGGGTTTTTAAAATGTGTTTTCTCTACGAGGAAGGAATAATGAAGCATTAAATTCTAGCCATATTGTCCATGGGAGGGAGTCCACCTACCCAGAGTATTGGATTCCCAGGGAACACTAAGGACAAACAGAACCCAAGTCTGCAGGCTTTCAGTTGAAAGTCTATTATCCTTCCTAATTCAATGAGTGACCATGATATCCTGGGGCTGGAAAGCAAAACATAAAGATTATAGAAGAGTTATGCTTTATTACTTTGTGTAACGGGTAGCCTGTGTTTTACTGTTAACTGCAGTGGTTTTTCAAGTGGATGCCTTTGAAATATAAGTTCATAAAAAGAGAACACATATATAATAAGAATGCTGAAGAAACGAAGAGTACTCAATGCCCACAATACTACGTCAGATGAGGCAAGCATCTACTGACACTGCTAACAGAAGTGCATACTTTTTGGTTTAACCAAGGGATCAATCTGCAGAAATGTTGTGGGCAACACTCTTCTTGTATGTACCTGACTCCAACCTCATGACTACGATACTGAGAACAAGGAATGACTTTGACCACCTGGCCATTCATCAGCAAGTCAGGGCTTCTTCCAGTAAAAGTCAGGCAGAGTGTTAAGGGAGATGATGGTAACATTATCCTATAACACCTTCTGAGTGTTATTACAAAATGACAATATTGTTTTAGCCCATACCCCTTAACCAGATTGACAGAATTACAGGTTGACATTATTGTGAAATTTTATGATGTATCATGTTAACAGTGCCAGTTTGATTACTCTTGATTGACAGCTTGTACCTGAACAGAAAGTGAAATGCCTCAAAAATATGAAACTAGTAGGCCTTGCATGACTTTTACAATAAACAAAATCTCTACTTAATGCAATGATTAACTAACTAGGAACTTCATTCTACTCATGCACTATTAAAATTTCATTTCTTACATTTCATTTTAAGGTTGAAGCTAGAGAAAAATAAATCCAGCTATAGTTATAAAGTCAAAGTTCATTTTCTGAGACTAAATGCATTAAGAAAAGACTGCTTGCTTAATGTGGTGCTATTCGGCATTACGGTCAGAGGAAAGAAAATCACCCCTGACTTGGCATTCTTACAGAAAACCCAGGCTGAGATAGAAGTCCTTAGAAATCGCCACAAAGGCAAGCACCTATGCTTCTCTGCACTATCACCAAACCTACATAAAATTTCACTTGTACAGCATATTCATCTGCTATCAAAACAGTAGTCAATATGATTTTAAGCCCAACCCTGGAAGCCAGACTGCCTAGTAAAGTAAGCAGAGGTTCTTTTCCATCTAGCTTTGTAAGGTAAACTTAGATTGGAGTGAGACTGGTAGCTAGCTATACAGCTTAAAGTCATTAACCAAAGTCCAGACATACTACGATGTGTAACTGAACACTAATATTAGATTCCACTTGTCATTTGATTCATAAACATTGTCATAAAAAGTGAGACTAGAAGCAGTCCCCCTTCCAATCAAAAATCTTCACTCCCTACAGCTCTTTGTAAATCTGTAACATGCTGCTTGTTTAAATTATTCTATCACAAGAGGACTATTAAGATATCTCTGAGCCCTCTACTTTTGTGCAAAGAGTGGAAATGTCAAGTTCCCACAAAATAAGTCCCTAAGTTCTCTGGCAAAAGATCCACTTGTGGAAGAAAGCACACTATCTTTAATAATTCAACATACAATTTTTTTCAGAAATCTTGTCTTTTCAGTGCAGATGGTAGAGTGAGAAAGTTATTGCTATTATTGTGGCTTCCTGAACTAAAAACCAGTTGATTATCCAATTGGAAGAATGGAAATGGAACCGTTGCAATGCTCTGGGGCGTATTTGTTCATCAACCCACATAATTGTCTCTTAGCATTAAGCACTTGTGTCCAGTTATTCATACATATATTTGAATTTAATAAATTTGTGATTAATCCCATAAAGTGCACATTTGTACAGCAGAAAAACATGCTTAATAAATCATTCTTGAAGACTCAACATGTTGCAGGATACTCTTGCTAGTTTTGCTGTCTTTCCTAGGGGTAGTAAACTCTCGCTTTGGAATTTTTCTCTCTACTTCCATTCCAGATCTAACCAAGTGAAATATAATCCTAGGATGGAAAGCAAGCTTATAGCTCCAGGGTCTATTTTCTGGAGTTTTGATTTACATTTCTAACTTGAACTGTAATTATTACATAGTCCTCAGCAAATAGTGAGCAGTCTTGGTAGGTAACATACATTCAGACAATTTAAAGACCTGTGATGCATACATTCAAGGATTTTAGAATTTAAAATAATCTACACATATACGAAATTTGTCCTTCCCCTGATGGGAAACACCATTAGACATGTATGCAGCTACAAGAGGTTATAGAAAAAACAGCTCCAAATGCAAACTCATAAGAATATGGCAAGCTATATTAAAGACAATATCAACTGACGAGCTGAATCCTGAATTGGGCACTTCTAATAGACAACATATGCTGGCACTGATGGTATTCTAATGAGTACTGCCATCAGGTTAGAAAAGCACTATCATCAATATTGTGAACTAGCATAGAGACTAGTCATTGTGATGGTCTGGCAGGTCTGGGGAAGCTATCAAATTTTATGTATGTGCCTAAAATGCCCACCACCCATGCATGCACATACACAGAGATGAAAGCACCATCAGGATCAAAAGTAGGTTTGGGATCCAAATTTATGCACTGAACTTTGACTCTAAAATTTACTAAGCTTATACAGTTAGCAAATAATTTAAATCTTTAATTATCTTATCATGGTAATTCTGATACACATACTTCATGGATTGTAAGAACTGCAATAATCCATGCAAAGCACTTGGTATAACACCTAGTGTATATTAAAAATAAATTTTAACAATTACTTTTTCTTTCCTTAAATTACCAGGAAATACATTATGCTTTATAAAAGACATGTTAATTTAATAAAAAATATTCTTTTATTTCATTGTACAAACAGAGATTAATCACATTCCATGAGCCAGGCACTGTGGTAGATGTCATCTGTCCCAGGTTGGTTCATTCTTGATTCAGATTCCATAATTACTAACCATAGCGATCTTAATTCAGATTACTATGTGTAGAATGGGTTTATGAAGGTACTTTTGGTGCTATTTTTATGTGTTTGCTTCAACTGCATGTAGAACATGTCATAAACAGATTCATGTAATTTAAACAATTCATACTAACAAACTCAATTCCTAGGTCCTATAATCTCTTCTTTCTGATTTCTCTCTGAACTTTCTCCTAGCTTCAAACATCATAGTTGAGTTTTGATTATTTCTGTTCCATACAAAATGACTTACTACTTTTTAGTGTATGGGTTCTTTGCTCAACATTATATTTGAGATGTATCTATATGATTGCATGTAGTAATATAGAATTATTTCTAGAAGTATTTTCATATTAATAATATCTAAATATACTTCTCTGAAATATAAGATGTTTTTAACTTTTTATTTTAAAGAAAAAGCTGACAGAGTTTCAAAATAAGATTTTATGAGGGTAACACTGGTTAATACATTATGTATTGTTATCTTTAAATCAGTTACTCAGATTTCAAGATATAGGCATTTAATTGTCCAAACGATATTGGATGGTCAAGCATTGGCTGTGACTCATCCACATGGATGACACAGACAAGGATCTACAGAATAAGGTATAGGACTATAAGATAAACCCTGAGGGGACTTCACTGACCTCATCAGAAACAAAAGCTACATCTTTTGGTATATAGGTCTTGCTTTATCTCGGTCTTAACCATCCAGCAGAAAAGTATAAAAATGAGGTATACAATGCAGGACCATAATAATAAGTTGAGCTGTAAATGGCTACAGTCGACAACTTCTGCAGATAACTCACTATTGTTGTAGAATGCTGGACTGTGTTGGATTGTGTCATGAAGTTCAGACACCTAAATTAGTTGAATGACAGTGGAGCGCCCACCTTTGACAGGTGTAGACAAAGGAAGGGGTATAGAAAGGAAGAATCATGATGTGTGTGTATGGACAGTACAATTGGGATAGATAACGCTGTGCTTCTACATAATTCTATGAGAAGCGAGATTTGCACGAACAGTGGCTGGACAGGATATTATGTCGGCTTCTAGTATTATGGACAACCACTAGGAAAATAACAAGGTAGAAAGTATTAATTATTGAATTTGTAATATAATTCAGGTATAAAAAATAAGATATGTAAACAGCTACACTCTCTTGATTTACTGATAAGAGACATATGCTATAATAATGTCTGTAAGTATAATATCATGTATGCACCTTGTACGATACCAAAACATTATGAAAACAGTTTGCAATGTATAATTTATCAAATCTGTCTTGTTAAGGTGTCTTAAAACTGTCTCACTGATATTTGTAGTTCAATAAAATTAAAAATAAAAAAAGAAACAAACAATATTGGAACAAACCTTTATTTTCAAAGAACTAAGAGAAATTTATAGTCTGACTACATTAACTATCTTTTATATATTAACCATCCTTTATATATATTAACTAATCTATAAATATATATTTCTATTTGGAGTGAGATAATAATATTTATTATTTCCTTTCTTTCTTTTTTAATTATTTTCTTTAAAGGAAAATGTTGGTGCTTACTGACTGGAAGCCAGTTACACTAATTATACTAAGAAAATACAAGCTTCACCAGTAAATGGATAAAACAAAAAATCAAACTACTTCTTTGCAATGTAAGTTTCAAGCCAGCCTCATAACCTTTACTTTATTTACATTAATAGTAAATAGGCATTAGTAACAATATTACATAACTCTAAGTTAAATTACTGCTTAAACTATCTATGGCCTATATATATTTGCTTTTACCTTTCTGCTTGTCTCTATTCCCCCATCCCAGTTTCTGTTTTTATTTTTTGAACAGTTTCTTCCCATTTTACAATATCTGTATAGTTTAGATCTTACTTACTTTTTGAATGCCTCACAATAGAAAGACAATACAATGAGTCAACCTGTACATCTGTTTTTCTTTTTTTCGGTTATGTGAAGGGTCTTGAGTTAGATCCATTTCCCTATAAATGTCTCCAGTTAATCTTTTTTATGGGTGAGTAACACTCCATTGCGTAAAAAGACCCTATCTTTCTTATTCCATCCTAGATTAATGGGCATTTGGGTTGTTTTCATGATCTAGCTACTACTAATTGTGCTGTTATACACATTGGTACACATATAATGCTGTGCTATGATAGTGTTAATTATTCTGGGAAGATAAGCAGAAAAGGAAGAGCCTTTCTGCCAAATGCAACCTCCCATCCTAGTTTTTTGAGGAATGTTCACACTGATTTCCACAGTGGTTGCATCAGTTTTCCCCCCTCCCCAACAGAAGAAGGGAATTCTTTACAGGTTGATTTATGGATTATAAATATTCTTTCTAAGATGAGATGAAATCTCACCTCAGAAAGTGTTGTTTTAATTCACATCTCCCAAATGACCAGTGATGTTGAACATTATTTTATCAATTTACTTGCAATTTCTACCTCTTTATCTGAGAAGTGTGTGCTCATCAGAAATGCCCAGTTGTGGATTTCCCAGTTTTAGGAAGTTTTGTTTTTTCCCTCCTTTTTTCAGTTCTTTATATGTTATCAAAGTAATATTCTATCTGAAGAACAGCTGACAGACTTTTTTTACCCAAATTACCTCTATACTCTGTTGGTGGTCCTTCTTAATGTGTAAAAGCTTTTTAATAAGATGAGAGACCAGTTATTGAGCCTGTGAACTTTTTAATAAGATGAGAGACTAGTTATTGAGCTAGTTCCTGTGAAATCAGGGTTTTATTCAGAAAACCTTCTTCCCACACCACTATCATCAAGTCTTACCTATTACATCTTTTTTAAAAATTATTTTAATCATTCATATATTTATTTATTTGGTACATTGCAGCTCGGAGTCAGTGATCCTCCTGTCTCAGCCACCCCAGTGCTAGGACTACAGCTGTGCCCTACTATGCCCAGTTTTGGGGGCTGGTGTGCATGTTTGGGGTCCTGGAATGGGCATGGAATGTGGATCAAACTGAGGTCCTTGTTCTTTCCAGGAAGGCAGTTAGACCCCTGAGCTAGCTTCCTAGCCCCTACCTATTCTATCTTCCAGTAGATTTAGTGTTTCTGTTTTAAAATTTATATATTTGGTCCATTTCAAGTTTAATTTAGTTAGGGTTGGTCAAATAGTTCATTGGATTAAAGTGCCTACAAGCAGGTTCAAGGGTCCAGAGTTTGATCCCCAGGTCTGCCATGCTGCCCCAACCCCTGGGATGTGCTGAGATGGCAACTGAGACTGGGCATGGTGGTGCACCTGTAATCCCAGAACTTGGGAGGCTGCAAACAGGAGAATCAGTACGAGTATGATCTAGTAGTGAGACCCTGAAAAGCCTGTAGACCCTTCCCTAAAATACAGAAAATAAAAAATTTACTTAGTTGATGGTGGATAATATGGATCCAATTTTAATCTTCAGCATGCTCAGAACCAGTTTTTCCAGCACTATATAGCAAAGAGGTTATCATTCTTCCAGTGAATGTGTATGCCACCTTTGTTAAAGACATGGAGACTGAGTATGTCGGGAGTTATTTCTGCATTTCCTCACCACTTCCACTGATATTCTTCTTCTCTTTTTGTGCCAGAACTATGCTGTTTTTATCACAGCATATAAGATTATAAAGCTACAGATTATAAAGTAGCTTTATAGTCAAGGATCATCATGTCCCTTGCTTTGCCTTTGATGGCCAGAATTACCTTTGCTATTCTAAGTTTTTTTCTCATTCCAAATAAATTTCAGGATTGTTTCCTTATATTCTCTCAGATATGCTACTGGAATTTTGACTGGGATTGCATTACATCTATATAACATTCTTGGCAATTTTTCACTATTTTGGTTTTCCTATCGATAACCAAGGGATATTTTTGAATTTTTTGATATCCTCTTCAATCTCTTTTTTCAGAAAAATTTAATTTTCAGTGTAGAGGTATTTTATACCCTTCATTAGTTTGGATGCTATTATGAATGGTGTTGGTTCCCTAATTTCTCTCTCGGTGAATGTGTTATTCATTACAGGAAAGCTACTGATTTTTATTGTTGACTTTGTGTACAGTACTACTGAATTCATTTTTTAAAATCTATCAGTTTATAGTGAAGTTTTGGGAGTCCTCTATGTACAATATCATGTCGTCTACAAATACTGATAGTTTTACTTCTTTCTTTCCTATTCTTATTCATTTTATTATTCTTCTTAAATTGCTCTGGGTAAAATTTTCAGAACTCTGTTGAACAATAGTAGAGACTGTGGACATCCATGACTTGTTTATGATTTGAGAGTAAAAGTATTCTGTTTTAGTCCATTTGGTATGATGTTGGCTGTTGGTTTGTCATGCATGGCTTTTATTAGATTGAGATAAAAACCATCCACTCCAATTTTCTGTAGGATTTTTCTCATAAATGGGTTCTGGACTTTGCAAAAGAGTTTTCTCCATCTATTGAGATTATCATAAGATTTTAGTCTTTGCTCTGTTAACATGGTGCATTACATTTATTGATTTAGATATATTGAACCATCCCTGAATACCTGGGATGAATCTTACCTGGTCATGGTGTATGATCTTGATGACTTGCTGCATTCTATGTACCAGTATCTTACTGAAGATTTTACTTCTATGCTCTCTAAATTGACCTATAATTCTCTTTCATGGTTAGATCCTTCTCTGGTTTTGGTATTAGGGTAATGCTTACTTCTAGAAATGGATTATGGGAGTTCTGCTTCCCTTTCAATTTCATTAAAGAGTTTGAGAAGTAGTACTGTTAGGTCTTTTATAAATTTCTTGTATAATTTAGCAGTGGATCTACCAGGGCTTGGGCTTTTCTTGGTTGGCAGAATTTTAATTACATCTTTGATTTCACTGAACTGTTTTTTTAGTATTTTGATTTCTGCTTGATTCAGCTTTGATAATTCATATATATCTGGGAATCTTTTTTGTCTACTTTTCTTGCATTTTTCATCTTTTTCAGGTTTTTTCACCTTTTGTTTATTGATTTGGTACAGGGTCTCACCACCAACCCTGGACTTGTAGTGATCCTTCTGTCTCAGCCAGTGGTAGGATTACAGCATGTGCCACAACACCTAGCTTTGGTGGCTGGCTCAGTGTAATGGACCAACATGGGATGTGGTACTAGGGAACTGAACCTGGGTTCTTGCACCCAACAAGCAGACACTTAAACTACTGAGCTATCTCCCAAACCCTGCATTTTTTATCCCCCTATATTAAAAACTTTCAAAGTATGTGTAGATTATCTTCTTGATTTCTATGTACATTGTGATTTCTTCCTTTTCATTACTAATTGAGAGAAATGGAATCTTTTCTTTGCTTTTTCCTTTTAAAAATAAGGTTGCATAGGAGTTTGTTGGTTTTATTTAATCTCTCAGAGAAATACTCTATTTTTTTTTTTTTTTTTTTTTTTTGTGGTACCGGGGATCAAACTCAGGACTTTGCAGCTGCCAGGCAAACACTTATTCTACTGAGCTATCTCTCAAGGCCCAGAATAAATTCTGTGATTCTTTGATTTTTTGTGTTACTTACTTAGTTTCCAATGTATTAATTTCTATTCTGATTATAAGTTCCTCCTCTATATAAGCTTTGGGCTGAGCCTATTCTTTCTCTAGAAGTTTAAGGGTCACATTAGATTGTACTTGCTCTATTTTCCTGATATGGGCGTTCACTGCTATAATTTTACTTTTAGGATGGCTTTGCTTGTGCCCTGTAAGTGATGACATGTTCTACTATCATTATTATTTAATTTTAGAAACTAATTTCTTCTGCTACCCATTGTTTGTTCAATAGGGTGCGACTATTTCATTTCAATTTATTTGTGAAGTTCTTTGGCTTCTTTTTGCCACTGAATTCCAACTTCACTGTATTATGATCTAATAATTCACAGGAGATAATTTTGATTCCTTTGCATTTACTTGATCATACTCTATGAACTAGCTTGTGGTCTATTTGGGAGAATGTCTTGTGTGCAGCTGAGGAGAATGTGTATTCTGTTATGGAATAGAACACTCTATAGACATCTACTATGCTCATTTGTTCAAGAATCTGGTTCAGTTTGAGTATTTTATTATTGATGTTTTATCTAGCTGATCTGTCTCTTTGTGACCGTGGGGTATTAAAATCCCTAATACAGTTTTATTAATGATTATTTGTTTTTTCATGTCCATTAATATTTATTTTCTAAAGTTGGGAGCACCAGTATTTGTTGCATATATATTGAAATTTTTCATTTTGGTTGTTCCCTTTACTAGGATGTAGTGACCTTTTTATCTCATTTAATGAGTCATGGCTTGAAATTCACTTTGTGCAAAATCAGAATAGATACCTCTGCTTTTTTCTGAGGTCCTGCCATATGCAGTATTCTTTTCCACCCTTTGACTTTCAGTCTACAAATTTCTTTTTGAATTAAATATTTCTTGTATGGAGCATATTGTTAGACCTTGGTCCTTTATCCATACTGACAGTTTGTATCTTTTGGTTGGTGAATTGAGACAATTAACATTATATATATATATAATATATATATATTATATATATATATATAAATGTATATTTATATACATTTGTCAAATATATATATATATATTTGACAAATGTATATATATATATATATATATATATATATATGTATTTGACAAATGTATATAAATTTTCCTATTATTGGCTCTCGCCACCTTTTTTCCCTTTCTGCAGTTTAATTATTTGCCTTTCCTGGTGAATTTCATTCCCTCTGTTGGGGTTCACAGAGGTATAGTCCTTGTTATCTCTTTCCCTAATGTCCTTCAAAACATTCTGAAGTGCTTATTTGTCGGTCATGAACTTCCTCAGATGTTCTTTGTCATGGAAGTAGCACATCTTGCATCAGTTTTGAAAGATAGTTTTGCTGGGTATTTCAATCTGGGTTGAAGGGCTCTCCCACCAACTTAGAAGCTGAAATAGTTCACTCTAAGCTCTCCGTGACTTGAAGTTTTCTCCTATGAAGTCACCTATGATTCTGATGGGTGTTTCTTTATAGATGATTTGTTTCTTTTCCCTATCAACTTTTAAGATTATATTCTTCTGTTGAATTTCTGAATCTTGATTAGATATGACTAGCTATAGATTTTTTTGATGGTGGCTAAAGGGAGTAATGTATTCATTTATATGTATATCAGATTCCTTTAGTGTAACAGGGAAATTTTCTGCCATGATGTCAGTAAACAGCAATACATACATTTATAACAGCAATAAACACACCATCTCCTGCTTTTTCATTGACTCAGTGACTCGATCAATTCTAAGTTCCTCTACTTTGCCTCACCTAGAGCTGCCAGGTTGATTTCTCATAGTCCATTGCTATTATTTTAAGATAATAAAAAAGTAATAGAAACAATACAGAATTTCAAAACAAAAAGATAGGAAATTAGCAATTATTGTTATATTGTATATTGCTACCTTCAAAGTAGTTGCTCAGATTATCAGATATAGGTATATAAAACTGCTGAAACAATATCAGCACAATATTCCTTTCAATAAAAGAAATTAGAAGTATAATTATTTTAGGTATCAGGCACTATATATATATATACATATATATATATACTTCTATGATATATATTTTAATATTTAATATATACATTTTAATTAATTTCCCTTTTTTTTCTTCTTTTCCCCACCCCATTTGTAATTTCTTTTTGAAAAGTTTCTTTCCAGTTCACATTATAATTGCACGTTTTGGATTTTATTACTCTTTGGATTTTCTTAGTCTACAAAAAGAATACAGCATTTACACATGAAGTCTGGTTTGTACAGTTAGGACCATGTTCTCAAGTTACATCCATTTACCCTATAAAAGCATTGAGATTTTTTTTTATAGTTGAGTAATAGTACATTGTATAAAATACCATACCATTTTTATCCATTCCTCAGTTGATGGGCATTTGGGTTGTTTCCAAGATTTAACTATGAAAAATTATACTGCCATAAACACAGGAGAACATATACCACTGTGACACAATGCTTCCGGTTCTTCTGGAAAGATGCCTAGAAGAATAGCTGGGTCGAATGGTTTCTCTAGTCCTCGTTTTTGAGGAATCTTCACACTGATTTCCAAAGTGATTCACCAGTCTACACTCCTATCAGCAATGGAGAAGTGTTCCTTTTTCCTTCATCTCTCCCAGTATTCATTATTGACTGATTTTGTCTTTTGTTTAACTTATTATTTATTTATTTATTTTATTTATTTTTATGGTACCAGGGATTGAGCTCAGGATGTTGTGCTTACCTTTGCATTTCTTTAAGGACCAATATTGTTGAACATTTTTCCATATTTTTGTTTACCATTTCTGTTTGTTCCTCTGCGGAGCATGTATTCATCTCAGATGCCCATTTTTGGATTGGGTGTTTGAATTTTTGGGATCTGATATTTTTTATTTATTTATTTATTTATTATATTTTAGTAAGGGTCTACAGGGTCTCACTATGTAGACAGGACTCAGTGATTCTCCTGTTTTCAGTCTCCCGAAGAGCTGGTATTACAGGTGTGCACCATCACGCCCAGTCTCAATTGTCATCTCATTGTGCCCTGGTGGCAGGGCAGGCAAGGCAACCAGGGATTGAACTCTGGCCACTGGGTCTGCCTAAGCAGGAGCTTTAATTGGCTGAGGTATTTGGCTGGCCCTCTGATGATTTTAAAATCATTCTGTGTTCTAGACAGAAGTCATTTGTCTGAGGGAAAGTTGGATAATTCTTTTCCCAATTTGTAGGTTTTACTTTTACACTGCTGGTGATTTCTTTTGATGTACAAAAACTTTTTAATAAGGTGAGAACTCAGTTGTTGATTACTTGAAGTATTTCCCATGCAGTTTTTTTTTTGTTGTTGTTTGTTTGTCTTTATATAGGGTCTCACTTTGCTATGCAGCTTGGACTCATAGTAATCCTCCTGTTTTCTACCTCCCCAGGGCTGGGATTATAGGCATGTGCACCATGCCTGGACTCTGTCACTGGCTCAGTGTGGTTTTTATTCATGAACTCTCTGGATATCCCTAGGTCTTCAAGATTTCTACCTACTTTCTCTTCCAGGATGCTTATGGGTTAGCTCAGTTGTTTAAGTGCCTGCCTGGGCAAACCCAGCCAGTCTAGTGGACCACAGTTAGATCTTCTGTTCCACATGCCTTACAGCTCTCAAGGCAGCCTGAGCCAGAAAAAAAAAATCCTATTTTCTATTCCAGTACATGTAGTGTTTTTAACATTTAGATCTTTCATTGATTTTGACATTAGTTTAGTGCACAGTGATAGACACGGGTCTAGCTTAAATCTTTGTCATGTGGAAAGTCAGTTTTTCTAGCACCATTTATTAAAGAGGTTATCTTTATTTCAGTGAAAATCTTTGGTCACCTTGTCAAAGATAAAGAGGCTGAATTTGTAGTTGTGTCTCCATTTTCTAATCTTTCCATTGGTCTTCATGTCTCCCCCCACCAATATCATGTTGATTTTATCACGACAGCTTTGTAATATAATTTCAAGTCAGGGACTGTGATGTCTCTTCCTCTTTTTGTTGTCCAGAATTGAATTCTAGGAATGTTTTCTCTAGATCTGTGAGGTATAACCCTGGTATATTGATGGAGATTGCATTGGTACGACAGTTTTGTGAATATAGCCATTTTCACCATGTTGGTTCTTCTCCATGACAAAGGAATATATTTCCATTTTCTGAAATCCTTTTTGATTTATTTTCTCAAAGTAGTATTGTAATCTTTACTGTGTAGATGCTTCACTTCCTTTGTTAGATTGAATCCTAGGTATTTCATTTCTTTGTATGCTACTGCAAAGGGTATGGTTTCCCTAATTCTCTCTCAGTAAGTATGTTGATTGTGTAAACGAATGTTATTGACTTTTGAGTGCTGACGTTGCATCCAGCTATGCTGCTGAACTTGCTTATTAAATCTAAAATAACTTATTGGAGTTTCTGGGGTACTCTATATGTAGTATCATGTCGTCTGTGGATAATGAGAAATTTACTTTTTTCTTTTCATATCCTTATTCCTTTCTTTCTCTTTCTTGTCTAATTTCTCTTGCTAATATTTAAAGAACTATGTTGAATAGGGCTATGGATAGTGATCATTCTTACCTTGTTTATAATTTTAAAGTGAAAGCTTTCAGTTTTTGTCCAATTAGTATGATGTTGGCTGTTGGTTTCATAGAAGACTTTTATAAGATGTAGTAAAAGCTATCTACTCTGATTTTCTGTAGGATTTTCTAATCATGAATGAGTGCTGGACCTTACGAAAAGCTTTATCTGCATCTATTGAGATGATCATATGATTTTTTTCCTTTGGCTCTTTTCATACATTTACTGGTATGTGTGTATCAAACCATCCCTGCATTCCTGGATGCATCCCGCTTGACCACCCTTACTATTTTTAACGAATCTTTCTTTGTATGATCGCTAAACAGAAGTCTGTCTTCTCCATTTGAGATCTATTCACACTGGCTCAATCTGCTGCTGATATTTTCAATTGAATATTTTTTCTCATAGGTACTTCTTTGAATCTGAACTATGGATTCCGTTTGTTTCCTATGCTGAGCATTCATGGCTTATAGCACTTTTTAAGATCTTATACCTTCTTCTCAGTATCTGCATGGATTTTGTTGTGAACACCATCTATACAGTTGTCTAAAAAATTACTTCTCTTTTGATTTTTTTCCTAGAGCCTCATTCAACTGTTTTGCTGTTACTACTTCAGACAGACCAGGTGGGTGGCCTCTGGCTTGTCCCATCTCAATACCTCCTGGCTTCATGTTTGGTAAATCAAATGCATCTTGTTTAAGTGTTTGTCTTTTTATTTTCTCTTTTATTTTAATTCCTGGGGTGATACTTATAAACTGCCTTGGGTTGCTTTATTGCTAACATTTATAATGCTTATGAATTGACTGTGTCTGTGATGTATCTTCCAAGTATAACTGGTTTTTGAGTTTCAAATATGTTCCATGATTTTGCCTCTTAAGTTTGTTGGTGGATGAGAAGTTGCTTCCTGTTTCTCCCAGCCACTAGTTCTCTGGTATTGTGCTATAGTATTTTCTATTACTCTTAATCAATTTCAGTCTTTAAATACCAGGAAAAATAGGTGTCTAGAACATTTATGTCACTTTGGTTATGACAGTAACATCCACAGCCTAGCAAATAACAAACTGAAGAAACCATTAATTTGTGGTATTTAACCATATGTACTACATTTGTAGTTATATAACAAAATCTAAAATAGACCCTGAATTTTATACACTACATAAGTCATTAAAATGTCAATTTAACCCCTAGGAGATAAAATTTAAAATGAGTTAATGAAGAAATACAGAAGTGGAAGAAGATGAAGTGATTATTAGTGAGGATGGATGACAAAGGGGCAATAATGCTAACTTTGGAGAAATTGTACATAAACCTGGAGGAAAAGAAAGAAGAATAAATATAAGAACAACAGAACAAAAACCACAAAGAGGCTATAAAGAATCGTTACACCCTTATAAAAACAAGATCAAACATTCGTGGGAAAAAAGCACCACTACAACCACAATAAATTAAAAAAAAAAAACAAGAGAGAGAAAATAAAAAGTCCACATCCAAGTTTATCTCCACTGTCACTGGTAGTCAACATGTTAATAATACACAGTCCTAATCTGTTTTGTTTTATTCCAGCAAGCAAGTGGTAGCTTTTTGGTGGTGTAGTAGATAATCTCGACAAGCCTGCACCTTCTGCCCAAAACCAGACTCATTAAGTCCAGCCCTCAGCCATCAGTGCTTACTCTGTGGGCCTGACCTCATCTGGGAGCCACTAGATGGAGCCAGTAGAGCTCTGAGTCCTAAGCCCAGGAGACCCCTCTTCAAGATGGCCAATCACTCTCTCATACAAGGCAATTAAATTCTCAGTGCTCAAAAGCAACTAGTGCAAGCCTTTATGTCCACTGTTCCCCTAAACTGCTGCATCTCTCCATGGAAGCCTCTGGGATTGTCAGCAACCACTATGAATCCACAGATTTGAGTCCCTCCTCTCACAAACTAAGTCCTGTCTCAGGGAGAAGGATTATTGGACAGCTCCTTCCTTTTTTTCCTTTTTTACTTTTATTGACAAACAAATAGAAATGAGACAGTTTCAAAACTGATTAGTAGGACAGTTTCAATAATTAATACATTACATATTGTTTATCTTCATAATGGCTATTCAGAGTACAAGATGCAGACATGATATCATGTCAGCTCCTTCCTTTTCATTACTGGGTTTCAATTCAAGTCTCACTTCCCTCCCTCTTGTCTCCTTCACATTGCTATCTTTCAGCATTTGGACAGCAACTCTCAGAGCAGGCTCATTCTCTGCTGCTTACTGTTCCACCATCTTAGATGATCCTCACAGATCTATCCTTGACAACACATTCACTCATCACAAAGTTGTTAACCTAGATGAGAAGAGGACTGATGATCTGATTTTGTATAAACTATTAAATTAGAAGTCTTAGAAAGGGATGCTCAAGAAAAGGCTAGCATTTAGTTAATAAGCATTTGGAGTACTGGGAGAATGCATCAAAATGTACAAGGGTGAAAGCAGATGAAAATGAATATAGGGAACTCATGAAGCAGTCACTAAGAGCTTCCAGACCAGACAGACCTGGCTCTCCCATCAGCCATCTGTCCCAGACTGCGTATTTATGAAAACTGTCTCAGACAGAATCTTCTTCTGGAATGACATTTTCTTCACAGGGAATTGTCAATGAATAAATGAGAAAGATTACAAAGTCACTTGCACATAAAAATTAATCAGAAAGTTGTAAGACACTCTTGTTAAGTGAGATACTTGGCCTGTTCACAAAACTTTAATTTTCTTTGAATAAAAAAAAAAAAGACTCATAAGAAAAATTAGTGAAAACATAGAAATGGCAAATACAAAATAATAAAACAAAATATTCCAATTTTGCAAAATATGTATGCACTGAATTTAAGGACCCCTATACTGTAGTTTATGTTTTGCTATTATTTTTTCAGCAGTGTACTAGGTAATTTTCTCTCAGATTTTTCTCACCTAGAGAGTAAGATTTCTGTTCCCTCTTGATTCTAAGCACCTCTCCAGACTATAAAAGAAAGACAGATAAAGGATATAAAACTTCTAGTTTGAAACCTGGTGCAGAGGCAGTCCTGTGCTTGCACTAAATACAGGGAAAATTAACATAGAGGGCTGGCCAGAGCTCATCTGCTCAGGCAGATGCAGGTACCTCGTTCTGTTCCCAGCATGCCACGGCGGCCCCATCCCCAGGGCACACTAAAAAGGTGATTTGAGACTGGGCATGGTGGTATGCACCTTTTATCCCTGTTTTTGGGAAGCTGAAACAGGAGAATCACTACAAGTCCAATCTGTATAGTAAGACCATATAAACTCTACTACATACATAAAAATAAAAACTAATAAATGTGGAGAGAGGATGGGGTAAGTAACAAAGGGAGGGAGGTTACAGCACCCACAGATAACCGTCCAGGCACTTCCTGCATTGTATGTGTCTCTCTATTTCTCTCTTTTCTGCTTAGTTGCTTACAGATCTACCTTCCCAGAACCATATACCTTACCTCCTCTCACTGTGGGATTTGAAATAACACAGGAGTCTGTTGACTAATCCCTGGGAATTCCAGAGCTGTTTGCAGCTGCTCTAAATTGCTCCATTAAAAAAATTCTTAGTGCAATCTACATTGTAAAACTTCTTGTTTAACAACAAAAGGAGCTTGGAGCAAGACGCCCATACAATGAAAAGGAAAGAAAGCTCCACAGCATTTCAAAGAGATAGGGCTATTCCAAAAGCATATTCACATAGCCTTTCCCCCATACAAATAACTCTAGAATGGGTAAGCTCATTTCTTTCGGCCTATATCTATATACTAGCTATTTTTAAAATCACAAATTGTATTTCCAGGCTTTTGTTATTCAAAGATAAATATCTTATCAGCAAATTAGATTTTCTTAGCATTGCTAACCATGTATCCTCCGGATGACTCCAGGATAACCACTGTTCTCAGCTCAGGAAGTAAGCCCAACTCCCATATAGGAGGTGATTTTAAAGAAATCAGGACTATGCCAGCATGAAGAAATATCGTATTTCCACTGCATCAAAGACATATTCGGTACTTTCTCCTATCTTAGTCACAGTAGGAAAAGTGGTGATTTCAAAAACCTCATTGTCAGAGCAAGTAAATCCCCTGACTAGAGTGAAGAGGGTTATAAGAAAGCAGCACACTTAGAAAACATCTCATAAATTCTAAGAACAAAACTAGACATTTTAGCTCTTATATTTCTGTTATCACTCATAATAATATGAAAAAAAGCACTAGCAATGAAATGCAGTAATTTATTCATTCCAATTTTGCATTGGTCCACGAAGGGAAATCTAGCTCTAATGAATAAGTACAAGTACTTAGGAACTAAGATTAATTTAAATATAAAGCATTTGAATTAACCAATACAGTACACTGTCACATTTTTTTAATCTGCCTAACAGACTTTTTAAAAACAACTATGATTATCATCCCTATATTCAAAAAACCTAGCAGATAGCTGGTAGAATGAATGAATAAAAACACTGTGTGCAAAAAGCTACATGCTTTTTCAGTGGGTTAAAGAAATCCTATCAAGTACAAGATATATGTAATTCTTCTGAAGACACATACTAGTAATTTTTTCAATTTAAGAAGATCTGTAGATAAGCTCTGAAGTCAGGAGGCTGGATGAGGTTACTTGTTCTTTCCGCTCTCCTCACAACTGTATACCAAGCATTTTTAGGAATGAAAAAGATGACAGGGATGAAAAGAATTATGAGATGTCTCATCAGCTAGGGAAAAGAAACCAAACTAATGAAGACATCCCTGAACACTATATAGTGGGTACCATGATAGGAGAGTTAAGAACAGGATGGTATATGATGGGATGGGATATATAAAAAGATATACTGGAGCCCACAGCAGAGAACATCTAATTTAGTCCTAACTAGTGGAGAAGGCAGGAAGTGTTGTTTCATTTCTATTCAGAATCATAAATAAGTGAAGAAGATTGAGGTTTTTAAATATTATCAAAAACAGTAGATGGGAACCAATTCAGAATGTATTTGTACTGCAAGTACCAGTGTCTGAAGATAGGAAATCTGTAAGTTCAAGGTGTCACAGGGTTTTAGGAAAGATGGAGTTGTAGAAAGAGGCAAATCCTGTTGATATTATTATTGCTGTTATTTCTAATACACACCATCTCCATAGAGGTAAAAATACATAATATAACTGCTCTGTTAACAAATGTTTAACTATGAAATATGTCCTTGAGATGAATAAAAGTCACAACATTTCTAGGCTTCACTGTTGTTGATTTACTCTATCTGCCATTTCTGGGTTGGGTTAATTAAGTTTTCAGGGTTAAGATAGATCAACATGAGAAAATATTTTAGAGCGTATACCATAAACTCTGGAGACATCTTAAATGCACAATAAATTATCTCTTTTTTTTTTTTTTTTTTTTTTTTTTTTTTTTGAGACAGGGTCTCACTATGCAGTTCAGGCTGGCCTTAAGCTCACTTTGTAGCTCAGGCTGGTCTCGAACTCACAACAATCCTCCTGCCTCAGCCTCCTGAGTGCTGGGATTACAGACATGCGCCCCCACGCCCGGCTAATAAATTATCTCTTAATTCTTACAGCAAATAGTAGACATGCATGCTCCCATTTGACTAGTAACTACATAGAGTATTTCTCCAATGATATATAAAGAGTTGGAGAATCAAGGAGGAGATGATCCTCT
>PVKA01016199.1:0-48406 GCA_004027165.1 Ctenomys sociabilis | reverse complement strand
GGGAAGGAAGGGAGAGAGAAGAGAATTGGGTTCCATAAATCTGTCAACTTTCCTTTCTATTTTTAAGCATTTTAAAGATTTTTAACATGTTTATAAATGGAACAATTATTTTTTTCTTCTTATACTCAGTATCTAATGGTATTGAGGAAGAATTATCAAATATTAATACAATATTGTATATAGATGTACATGTAATACTTGGTCATCTGCTGAAGTTTTTTCTTTATTAATTCAATCCTTATTGTGTACGAAGGATAATTTTTTAGGGTCAATTCTCAGAAGTGACTGGGTCAAAAATAGGAGTAATTGTAAAGCTTTTAAGTGTATATTATCCAATTCCTAAAAGCATTATTGTTCATCTTTAAAATTAATTTCCCTTTAAATTACATTAAATTTGAAGTGTTTTTTATTGTTTCCTATTGAATATATGGTACACGGTGATTATAGGAAAAAAACAACATAGATATGTAACAGAATGAAATAAAAATCACAGGCAATTCTATTACTCATTAACTATGCAATATGTCATTGCATAATTTTACTTGCACAAGTAATAGGATTGTATATTATATATTATTATGTATACACATATACAAAGCATCCTATCAGGTGTGATTGAAACATATAGGGAATGTTTAAGTTTTGGAAAAAATTATTAGAGTAAAAGATCTTTACTGTTAATCCCAATCAAAATATTTACTCTCAATTTGAAATACTTATTCCGTCTTTGTTGCCACTTTTTGGAGCAGCTCTGAAAGGCCTCTTCTATGAGTGTCTTTATAAGGCTTGATCAAAAGCACAGTGAATACTGATGCTGTGTGTCACCCCACACTCCACTAGTTCATAAAAAATTACGGTATGTTCTCATCCTCATCCACCTTATTCACCAGATCTGGTACCATGCAACTTCTGGCTCTTCCTCAAAGTCAAAATAACCAGGAAGGTATGTGTCAATTCAGAACATCAAGATCCCCACAACTTTACAATTAAAGTCATAAGCAAAAGAACACTTCCAAACTGCTTCAGAAAGTTTCAAGAATACAGGGATAAATGTGTTCAAAGCAAGGAGGCATCTTTTGAGAGGATTAATGGTATCTTGTCTTTTTGCTATAATAATTCTTTAAAAATTTAAACATTCACTTTATTTTTATCATACTTCATATAAGCTCTAAGTAGGTTGGTCTTAAATTCTTATTAAATACCTAAAGAATGTTTTGATTATTCCCTATGTTGCTATCTGAGTAGTGTAAAATTCAGTTACTCCTTTGTTTGCTTATCTAGGCATTGGCAGCATGAACACCAAACAAATATTTCCATATCATTTTCAAAGCAGTCTTTACTCTGACAAGACTTCACAATTTAGGATTTGTTGACATACCAAAGACTAAAGATAAGGTTTCAGTTGAAAATAGTTCATTCTTTAAAGAGGATAAATTCTGCTTCTTTCCCTCCAAAACAAATCCTCAAAATTAAAAACAAAAGCAGCCACAAAAAAAGTTTAACTTTCTTTCCTACTGTCTGCATTCTCTTTTTACAGTCAAGCCCCCTTAGAAAAGAGACTCACTTAAAGACATTCCCTGAAACAAAGATTTTCAAAGCTCAAACTTAGTGAATAAAATGTCAAATACAATGCCTAGTGTATTGTAATTATCAAACTAAAAGCCTAAAATAACGATTGATGAAAACAACAGCAAACAAAAAAATTGAATTTAGCATAATATTAATATATTATATAGTATTAAATTACATTAGAAAAATATTAGAAAAAATACACTAAAAGTAGTCACCTCTGGGTGGTCACAGTAGAGGTGATTGTTCTTTATTTTTTTCTTCATTCTTTATACATTTTCCACAATAGGCACACCTTTGTTTCATTATCAAAATTTGAAAATGTCTCATTTTAAAAGGCTATTACACAGAAGAGGAACCCGTGCAGGGATTTATTTTCCAAGGCACCTAGAGTCAAAGACAGTTTCCTTTTCTCCCCATTTAATGCCTTGCTGCCTTTGCTGACAAGGCTATACCTTTTCTCAACACCATTTTCCTTCTACTTGTTCCTGCTACTTTGAATCTCATCTCCCTGCTATTTCTTGTGATCTTAAAGAAGTGTAAAATATACAAAAAGCAAAAACAAAAACAGACTTTTAAGCTTACATCTGGTCAGAAACTTTGTTTATATAGATAGATATGAATAAATAACTTTACCTATATAGATCTACATTGAAGTTTCCTATGGTGAGCACATGATATAAATGGTATCTTAATATTGCAAGAATGCTATAAACTTTCAAAAGCAAAAGCATCCCAGAACAGTTAACAGTATACCTACTCTAGACATGACCAGAACAGACTGTCCACCTCAGAGATTAAACTGAACTGCAACATAAATTTACCTCACTTATAGTGAAGCATCAATAATTATAAGCCCATGTATATCGAAAGCCACAGAATGTATGGATAGCTTTAAATGTTTTCTGAGCAATGTTCCAAAAAAGCTAAAGATCTTCAATTTGCATAGGAGGGACGAGGAGGAGTGCTACTGCCATATCTGAAAGGCAAAGAACCAAGGAAAGCCTTGCTTCCAGACTTAAAGAAAACATCAAAATATTTATATTTTTAAAATCTAATAATTCAAAACCCTTTAAAAATCTGTAAGATTTCTTCAAGTGCCATTAAGGTAACCAATCATCCCTGGGGTTTACACATCTTGCCATCTCTTTTACACCACACGATACCCTATCTGTTCCCAAGACACTAATATGTACTGCAGAACAGTAATAAGTATAAACCTAAGGTATTTCAAATTAGTTTTACTACTTACTCATGAAAATGCTTTAATTTCCAATGCAGATGTGCAGAACATATTATGCTTCTCTATTTTAAAAAACCTGTAAAAAACTTAATAAAAGCTAACAATTGTATTCAGCCCCCATATAAATGGCACTGTGGGATACAAGAAGCATAAAGCAAGAACTGCTCTTAGAATGTTCACCTATATTTTCTACTATCCAAACCTAAGGCATGCTTTCACTCATACAATAAATCCTTTCCATTTTCTAAAAATTGACCCAGGGAATCTACCCTGTTCTACCTCACAAAAATACCACCTACTGCAAAAGATTATAGTTGGGAAAAAAATAAAATATGACAAATGTTCTCAATAGTAATTGATAAACATCATTAGGTAGAATTATTACCTCTTTTCTGGAGGGATCAGAAAAGAGGTTCACAGAGAAGAGGGGGAAAAATATCTTCACTAAGCCAGATATTTTAAATGATATTTATTTATTTATTTATTTATTTACATAATGTGTTTGATTGGTACAGCGTCTCACTACACAAGCTTGGACTCACAGTGATCCTCCTGTTTTCAGCCTCCCTACTGCTGGGATTATAGGCATGAACCACTACACCTGAACTCTGTCTGTGGCCAGCTCAGCCTGCCCTGCGGGTGGGGCTGTTGTGGCATGTGGTGCCAGGGATCGAACTATGGTCCCTGAGCTTCCCTAAACTTGCCTACGCAGGAACTTTAGTACACTAAGCTATCTTGCTACCCCCTAAAGTCAGATATTTTAAGGTAACCATAATTAAAGTTTAAAAAGAAAAACATGAATTTTTCTTATCTTAAAATAAATACTTAGAGTTAAAGAACTACAAGGAAAATTGATTGAAATAAAAAGTGTTCAGACATAGATCAGCATGGGTCTCTGTATACTGTCTAATATCTCCTACCTGAGTAGTAAGCACCAGAATAAGATCAAATACTGAAAACACTTGTTATTTTGGCATTTCAAACAGTTTGAAGAACACACAGGTTAAAAGAGAAACCAAGCCCATCAATATTGACCCAATCATGTGTCTCATGTTACCATTTTAAGCAACTCTCCAAAATAGTTTGGGTTTTTTGTTTTGTTTTGGTTTGGTTTGGGTTTTTTTGGTGGAACCAGAGATTGAACTCAGACCCTTGCGCATGCCAGGGAAGAGCTTATTCTACTGAGCAATCAATCTCCCCAACACTTCTTATCAGATAGTTTTGAAGAAATTTGATTGTGATTATGTTCACATCAATTTCTTGGAAACGCTGCTTCCTTCTCCTGGATGCTTATTTGCCCTGCTGTTTTCTTAAGGAGACAGAGAATAGTCATTCTGTTGCCAAAAGAACTGCTTTTTGTGGACCAGTTATAAAAGATAGGAAGCTGACAGTGGACAAGAAGCCTGTTTTTATCATCATGGGCAATAAGAAATTGGGCTTCATATTTAGTTGTGTTCTTTCCTTGTTCCTATAAAAGTTTATGGCTTAATCCCCATTCGAAATGTCACTACATGCTTCCATCTTTTACAACTTACAAACTGTAATGGAAAAGCTATCTCATGGCACTTAATATAATTCAAGTCTTCTCAAGGTTTTCGTCATCTGTGACAAAATTTGGTATTCATACCAAAGATCTACCTTATGCCTAAACTCTTCAGGTTTTATTTTCTTTTAATTCTATTTCTCCAAATGTAAGCTCCTTATGTTGTTTACTCACTGTTGATTTTTAAATTAAATATTACCTCAAGATTGCAGATATACTCTGCAACTTTTCCAAAGATTCACAGATCAAACCAGAAAATTGGATACTGGAAAACTATACTGTTAAGGATTCAAGTTCCAAATCTTACAGAAAATATCTCCCTTCTTGAATTCCATTTTTCTCCCCATCTAAAAAACAAAGGTTGGTACTAAAAAGGTCTAAAGCCCCTAATATTTCCCAGTCATCACATACCCTCTCCAAAATACCATTCTAATCAGCATAATGCAAATGAATCACCGATTATACTCCACCCAACATATTCTTGTACTAAAATTCAAAGGAAAATGCTTGGCAAATGCATCTTAGGATCAGCCAAACTCCAAACATTCGCACAAAACAAAAAACACTTTAGGATGTTTTGCCAAGCCCCAAAATCCAACAGCCACCTCTGCTCTGGAAGGGCTACAAGCCTCTGAGCACCTTCTACTTTGTGGTCTGTGTTAAAGATCCAAGAAACAGGGACCAGAGAATCAACACAACTGAAATTCTAAGTAAACAAAACTTCTACCTCCTAATTCTGTCAGGGGGACTCAAACATAGTTTCTACTGAGAGACATTTTTATTTTTCAGCCCTCTCCCCCACCCTCAGTTCAAAGTATTTTAGCCTCAGGATTAGCTTTCATTCAGCGAGGATCACCTACACTGACGCTTGTGGTTATTAGCGCAAATCATGGGGTGTTGAGAACTTGGCTTCCTCCATCTTAATAAAACAGTTCAAGTCCTAGAGGCAGTTAATCTCTGGAAAGCTCTGTGATCCCATCCCCTGACATGTTTGATAAATATGGAAATTGTAAAATGTTCTGACTTGTTAAAATTTTTTCATCCCGCTCAACGTGCTCTTTGGCCTCAACATGCACAAAGCGCTGACTTGGCATGCCTAGGAGCCTCCACCACCTTCTCTATTGTGAAAGCATTGACAACCCCTGAAGCATAAATAAGCCACACTTCACAAAGAACTGTTTATTCTACATTCTAAGAGGGATTCTCCCTTTCTCAAGGAAACAAAAGTATAGCAAAGGGAGGGAAAGGGGTGTGGTAGAAAGGACAAAAATGTGATAGAAAGGACAAAAAACACCCTCAATTCTAAATGCTTGCGAAATTAAAGACCCAAAAAAAAAAAAAAAAAAAAAAAAAAAGAATCTGGGTTTGGGGAAGGTAAGTCCTCAGTTGGCTAATAAACAAATCTTTCAGGGTCTGAAATTACTATGGCAAGAAACAACTATTCTTTGTTCATTGCTTTACAAAATGTAATGAACAGAATGAATTTTCCTCCCTACTATAGTAGTGAGGATGAATGATACAAATTTCTTTTGATATCGCCTTTAATTCAAATAATTCAACTTTCCTTTAACGTTACTTAAGAAAATGAAATACTAGTATAACATTATCTGGCCACCAGTGAACAAGCAAGCAAGCTCTGGTACCACGGATAGGTCAGACTTCAACTCATCACAAATAACTAATAATCTTTGAGACTGAACAACTAGATAAATATCAAGAAAGAGGGCCTCTAACTGTATAAACCAGGTACAGTATCTAGAAATTCTGCAGACATAAGGTTTAAAGATAAATTCTACAAAAAAAAAAATTACAAAGAAAATAACACTGGTGAAATTCAGATGATGCCCTGAAATACTCTGGTATTTCTAGCCAGACACATTCTTTTTTTTTTTTTTTTTCTTTTTGGCAGAACCAGGGATTGAATTCAGTCCCTTGCACTTGCCAGGCAAGCACTTATTCCACTGAGCCATCTCCCTGGCCCTGACTCATTCTTTGATATTTACTAATATGTCCATTTAGAAACATCAAATCCCAACACTTTGACCATTTGCAGGGAAGTGCCTTTGTGGGGTCTCCTGAGGTTGCTGATCATATTAACCAACAATTATGACAGCAGCAATAAAGAAAGAAGCACGTAGATTCAGGGTAGAAAAAACAGGCCTCACAACACATGTCAGTGGGACGAAAAATAAGCAGTATAAGCTACTAGTCTGGGTGTGGCGTCGTACACCTGTAATCCCAGCGCTGGGGAGGCTGAACACAGGAGAAAGTCAGAGTAGTGAGACCCTGTATGCACGAGTATGTACACACACAAAATAAGAACTAAGCATTAGAGAGTTGAAAAGAAGTGGAAAGAGTCCAATCTGTGAAGTGAGATCTTGTATACACTGTACTAAATACATTTTAAAAAAGAGGAAATTATAAGCAAATTCAAAGCTGTTTCATTAATCACGCAAATAAACCACTTAGAATTAGAGAATTTATATTCCCTAAAATGGTCATTTATGATTTGGTTTTTTGTTTTGTTTTAAATTGGTACTGTTAATTTTTTTAATTTTATTTTATTGAGAGACAAATATCAATGAGACAGTTTCAAAGCTGATTAATTGAACATTTTCAATAATTACTACATTTTACATTGCTATCTTCTTAGTGGTTATCCATAGTACAAGAAGCAGACAGGATACCTGTCCAAACACGATTACTACAAATCTCTCTTCTCACAGAATCAAGCAAAAGTAGCTATATATCTATCCTAACTATTCTGTATATATAAATACAAAATGGTTCTTCCTTTGGTTTATCCCCTTTTTTGGTTTAGTGCTGCCAGAGATGGGTATTCTATTGGCATTTAAGTATTATAGGTGCTTGAATTCAGCAAAATGCTCCAACAGTCCAGCAGTCCACAAAGTAGTAGGTTATTCAGAGAATTTGTTGACTAGCGCCTTTTACAGCTCAGCATAACAATATGGCTTTACTTTATATACCTCATTTTTATACTTTTCTGCTTTATCTTGGTCTTGTGTTTGTTTGTGGAGGTACCAGGGATCAAACTCAGGACCTTGCACTTGCCAGGCAGGTGCTTATGCCACTGAGCTATATCCCCGACCCCTCATTTATGATGTTAACTCATACTTTTAAGGACTTTCAAACACAGGTCTGTATTGTTTTAGCAAATCTTCAAAAACCAAAAATCAGTTTGTTTTTAGACCCTGGGAAAAGCTCAATTAATTAGTTTGTATTAAAAGGAAGAAAAGCCAACCACCTTCTCTTTTTTGGAGAATGTGCCTGTGATGACTTTCCAAACCTACTGTAAAATCATATGAAACTGTTTATTCCAAAAGTAAGTCTTAGCTAGAGAGATGGCTAGTGGATTAAGTACTTCCCTGGCAAGCGCAAGGGCCTGAGTTCAATCCCCGGTTCTGCCAAAAACAAAAAGTAAGTCTTCAAAGCTGAAGAAAGTGTACAGCACACACAATGTTTATCTCTACAAGATGGAGCATATGGAAAATTTACAACGGTCAAGTGCTATTACACTGCAAAGCAAATATCAGAAGAACATAACAGGGATAAATATAATGAGATTTGTTCACATATTGGAGAGGCTGAAGGGTTTATAAAAATTGCAATGTTTAAAACATCAACAGGACAGTGATGCTAATCTGGGCTTTAAAAAAAGTGTATGTGATCAATTCTGTTGTTTCTTTTAAATTAAAGCAGGTTTAGGGATGTGGGTTAATTTGAGAAGTAGCCCTTAATAAAATGATGAAAAATACACAATTCATGTCTTATTTTAAAATTACAAATACTGTAAGCATCAAGGATACTTTTAAAAAAATCAAAACTAAAACTATAAAACAACTGTTGAGTGATACACAAATGTAAATTATTTCAATGAAATAACTATTGAGTCAAACAAGTCAGTTTGCAAGATAGACGGTAACTTTTTAAATTTAATCCACTTTTGCAAAATCATCTTACATAAATGTAAACTTTTGTAATTGGGTCTTTTTAAAGTTGAGAATATACATTATTTCAAAAGTCTAAAGGTTGAATGAAAAAAATACTTTTCCCAAAATTCCCACTATCAGCAGTACTCTGGATACTCTGAAGAAAATTCTAAAATAAGCATAAAGACTAAAAAATTCCCAGGAAATAAAAGCTCTCTTTATCAACAGCTTACATGTACTAAATGCAGAGGCTGAATGTGGCTTGAGGGTTCTATTTTCTTCACTCCTGTAGTCAATACTTTAGCAGCAAAACTCTAACAAGAATGCATTCTTTCCAACACTCTAAACGTCAAAGGCCTGTTTAGAGAAAGGCTAGTCTACTGCATCTTAAACATAAGGGCCAAAATGAGATGTGTTTGAATAAGAAGTCTACTTCTGCCTTTACCACTGCCTCACTTTATAACCCAAGTGAAGATATTTACCCACTTTGCACTTGGCTTTAAAAAGAAGGGCCACATAACCTCTGTATAGCTCCACAGAATAGATTGTGAGACTATAGTAAGTAACAAGCATAAAAGCTTTGATCTCTTGTTGGGTGAACACAGGCAGGAGAGGTTTCAGAGACTCTTGACAGACCAGCAATGGTCATGACACAATACAAGGCACATAAAGCACTGATCCCAGGAAAATTTGTGTTAACTTTTTATTTATTTCCTTGATAAATATGGTCTTTAAAAGTAAGCTCATAAAACTGCAATCTAGTTTCCACTTCTATAACATCCACTTATTCCATCGCTACAAACTACAACTTCTGAACAGGTAAGAGACAACTAGAATAAGTAGGCAGGCTCAGAATTAGAAAAACTAGAGGGAAAATTTCCTCTAAAAAACTAAAGTACAAATCAGAGTGCCTGATTTCTAGACCTTGCTCTATAGTGAGAGAGAGAGAGAGAGAGAGAGAGAGAGAGAGAGAACCAGAAAGATTTAAAACATCAGTTTCAGGTCTCTTTATAGTCCCATCTGTCTCTCTCATGAGAAATCATGAAAATGACTGCCAAGATTTCTTGGTGGGAAAATAATTTTGTAAAATGAAACAACTGTAGTTAATTGAAACTTAGCTTCTGGATACATGCCAGTATTTGCTTTTAAGTTATTAAGGAATGGTGCATGGTATTTTTTCAGTTGAATCCTCTCTCTACAGGCTCTCACATCTGTAATTTATGTAATTTGTGTTTTTTAACTAGGAAGGTATAATGATGGTAACAGGTTAGCTCTTATTTTCCCTAGAAATTCAAGTCACAACATTTCAAATGGCAGATACTTATTAACATACTGTATGATAATCGAGCATCATTTACAGGAAAGATTTAAAGGAAGTGGTAAGGTGGGGAAACTGGTTTGATTGTTGTTCCTGTCAAATTGTGGATATAATTCCCGACAGAAGGAGAATTATAAATAGCAGATGGAATCACTTTCTGGAGTGTTAAAGTTATAACTCAAAAACAACAACAACAAAAAAAAAAAAACTTTCCTCATATATTAACACTTAACAATAGAGAAGTTAATATAAATTTTCATATTTTCACATCAAACTCAAAAATGGAACTCAGTTGCTATTATATGTATGAGAAACAACTCTTCACTTTTTAAAAAGTTAATTTTCTTTGTATTAGTTGATATTTTCATGAAATTTTTGAGTATACAGATAAAACAAAAGCTTTTACAGTGTAAACATGACAATACTGCAAACCCTGCCAACCATCCAAACACACCTATTTTTAAAAAGAGAAAGTATAGGAATTTGGAAACAAGACAAAACAAATCTGTGACTACAGGTTCTCTAGTTTAATACACTGGAAGAAAAAAAAAAAAAAAAAAAGAACTCAGTATACTAAATTAGTAAGAATCCAAAAGAATCAAAACTCACATTGTAATTAAGAAGCAGACCTGCCTTCAGGATAAGTGTAGAGCATTTTTAACTTTGAGAGCCCAAAGCTAATTCAGTTCAGTCATGACTTCTTCTGATTGAAACCCAAAGATCCTGGTGGTAAATCTGTATAGTTTATAACATTGGAAACCCCAAATTTTTTGATAAGCCTTTCTGGCTTTCTGGGTATAAATAATTGCCAAAGAAGAATCTGAAAGGAAAAAAAAAAAGTGAAACAGTTTGTTCTTCCTAACTAAAGAACTTTTGCTTTGGGAATTTTATAGTTGAGCCTGTCTATCTAACTTACTCTGGAATGTTAAGAGATTTACTTTTTCTGCAAAAAATGGGGCATCCATTCTTTTTAGTTAACTATGTCAATTTTTAATCAAATAAAATTACACAAATAAACTACATTCTCTACATTCTTGTTGTAGATTTAAGAATTAAATAATGGTTATTGATTAAAAATAAGACCAAAAAAGTTTTAATTTCTCTGGGTCAATAACAGTTCTCATACATTCTATCTCCTACTGGTATGAAGGCCAGTAATTTCAAGATTAGGAATTGTCTCAGTTACTTCTCTCTCATTGCTGGGACAAAATACCTGACACCCAAAATTAAGGACAGAAATGTTTATTTAGCTCAGAGTTAGTGGAGGTTTCACTCCAAATTCAGATAGCTCCAAGGTAGTGGCACATGGCAGAGGGCAGCAGTTCATGATGGCAGAATACAGCAAAACAGCAAGAGCAAATGGGAAGAGTAGCAGTGATAATAGCTGCAGAGAGCAAGTCTCTCTCCTCCTTATACTGCCTTCAGGCTATCTGCTCTAGACTGGGTATAGCACTCACACTCATAATCCCAGCAGTTGTCAGACCCATAATCCCAGTCTTGGACCATCAACTAATCACAAACTCTAGAACCACGCCCCATGATTACATGAGGGCTTGGGGGGACATCTAGACACAAACCATAACAGGAATATTTCTAATTATATATATATATATATATATATATATATATATATATATATATATATATATAATGGTATGCCAAAAAGAGGAGGTAGAGCTCTGTGGTAGGGCATTTGATTGCAAAGTACACCAAAAAAGTGAACAAAATTTCCCTCAATCAACATTATAAAAACAATGAAATAGTCCATAGTCACACAAGAAAGGCAGGGGAAACTAATATACAGTAATATCTTTTATCTCAGACTTAGAAAATAAAGACTTCTTTCTTAGGAACAACACAATCAAACATGATCAATATCAACTAATTCCACAATGAATCTTTCATAAATAAATGTGAAGAAATGCTTCTTAGTTGGCAGGTGACATTTACCACCACCCCCATCTAAAGAGGATACGTTACAAGACATTCTTGTAAATGCACTGAACCCCTATATATAGTACCTCTTTCCCAATATATACATACCTACAATAAAGTTTAACTTCTAAACTAAGCACAGTAAGAGACTAACATTAATAACTAATAAAAATTATACTATAATAAATATTATTTTAAGGCTTATGAACTATTTAGTTCTAGAATTTCTATTTTACTATTTACTATTTTCAGACTGCAAGTGAATGGGGGTAACTGAAACCAGAGAATAAAATCACAGATAAGTGAGGACAAGTGCATATTCATCAAGGCCTTTCTAGATTATTTATACTTTTTTGCCCTCTCACAGGAATGAGCTGGCCAATTAGCTACTTCAGTTCAGTGGCAACTAGGGAGGGAAAAATCATTACACATCCAACAATTCCCTTGGAAAAAGCTCCAGGTAGGAAGAAGCCTTTGGGGCCGAGGGGTTGTAAAGTGCTAAAACAGTGAAAGCCTCACCCTCCTACCCTCCTACTGCTTTTATTTGGCTTGTTGGAAAACCAGAAAGTGCAGTAGGTTTCACTGGCTTTTAGGATGTACTGAATTGAAGACTGCATGATATAAATTCAATTTCTGGTTGAAAAACTACAAAATTATCCATATAAATGTCATCCAAATATAGCTGGGAGACTGAATAGACATTGGCAGCAGTGGTGGTGATGTGGCATTTTACACTCAAAAGCTTCCAAATGGGGGGGAGTGATAGACAAAATAAAAACAAGCATTAAAAGATTTAAAACTAAGGGAACGTGTGTGGGTAGAAAAATAGCATGTGTTGAAAAGCAACACGATTATTTTCTACACTTTCTTATGTTTAAGGAAATATTTCAGGATAAACACAGGAATACCATCTGTAGCTCTATGTTGTTAAAAAGAATGGTTTTTCTCCCGACTAAATTATTTATCAACATTTAATACAATTTAACTGTTTATGCCAAATGTTATGCTAGGGAATATAGGGAATATGCTGACAAAAAGGATAGTCTCTGCCCTTAAGGATCTTGGGAGAAGACAAGAAACTATAAAGTATAAAAAGTGCTAGCTAGGAAGCTAGATAATATGGAACAGAATGCAGGAACATGGGAAAGGTATAACTTGGGTAAGTTTAGGTTCAAACCAGGGGCTAAGTAGGAATTAGAAAATTTGGACGATGAACAAGGCAGAGGAACAGTATGTGGGAAAACCTTACAGGCAAAAAGAGGTCACATGAATTCAATAGCACAAGGGCATGGACAGGGAATGGTTGTTTATGATAAACCTAAAAACTAAACAGGACCTGATCAAGGTGCTCTGTCCTAATGGCAGTAAGAAGTCACTGAAATTTTTAGAAAAGGGGAAAATGCCCTCCGCGTTACATATTTTAGAAGACTACAGCGTGGAATATGGAGTAGTGTAGTAAAAAAAAAAATGACTGATAGAAGTCATTATTCATTTCTTTCAATGAAGAAACAAGGCTGACAGAAATTGCATAATATGCCTAAGATTTCATAGTAACAGACCTCACATCTGAATCCAAGCGTCTGACTGCAAAGGCCATGTTTATAATCACTAGGATACATGTATGGCGTAGAAAGAGACAAGGAATTAAAGAAAATCAAGACCCTTCTAAGGTGGAAGATGATGAGAGTCACAGCTGTAAGAAAAGAAGGAAAGCATTTTCTTTCTAAATAAAGGTGCACAGCAAAGGAAGTTTGCAGATTTGATGGCAGATGAAGTTTTCTACCTAAAGATTTCTATTTTCCCCACTAACACAGATTAGTCATTTGCAAAGTAAAAGAAGAACAGATATACAGTATATTCAAGAAAAAGTGAAAAATAACTGAAATTATCATTCACTGAACAAATATCTCTTGAGTATCTACTGTCTGTTACCTACTACTCAAATAATTGAGTGTCTGCAATGTATTGGACACCAGGGAAGAGCAATAAAAAGTGTTTCCTTTCCATGATCCTTTCAGTAGGAGAACACAAAATATGAATACACAAACAAGATAATTGTGGTACTATATAAGGGGATAGGGCTGAGAATACTTAAGGAGACAGACTACACAAGGTGCTCTGGGAAAGATTTGTGTGAGACAGTAGACACAAGCTAAATGACATGGAAAAGTCCATGTGGCCACATCACCATGGAAAGCGAGGCAGACAGTTGCATAGGATATAGAACAGTATTACTGCTGGGTAATCTAGGGAACCACATGATGTGTATGCCACAAAGTTATGGTCACATTAATCTGCTTCAGTTTAGCTCCTTTGTAATTGCAAGTACCCTTAACATTAAAGGGGTAATATATAAGCTAGAGAGAAAAAGAAGTTATGGCAGAGAAGGAACTATCTGAATTTGAGAAGAGAGGTTACAATTTGAGAAGAGAGTAGGAAAATGGCATGAAAGAGGTTTATGGTCAGGAAGTCAGCTCAGTGTCCTAAGAACCTGCCTGGCATGTGCAAAGACCTGGGTTTAATCCCCAGTACCACAAGCCATGTCAGTCCTGCACGAAGCTGGCCATAGGCAGTAGGTGTGGTCGCACATGTTTATAATCCCAGCACTGAGGGGGCTGAGACAGCAGGATCACTATGAGGCTGAGCTTCATAACAAGACCTTGCACCAAAGAGAGAGAGAGAGAGAGAGAGAGAGAGAGAGAGAGAGAGAGAGAGAGAGGATTTAAGTGTGATTTAAAAATAAAACAGAAACAAAGATACTAGAAGAATTGAAACAACAAAGGTAGGGCTGGGGAGATGGCTCAGTAGAATAAATGCTTCCCTGGCAAGCACCAGGGCCTAAGTTCAATCCCTGGTTCTGCCAAAAAAAAAAAAAAAAAAAAAAAAAAAAAAAAAAAAAAAAAAAAAAAAAAAAAAAAAAAAAAAAAAAAAAAAAAAAAAAAGGTAACAAATACAAAAAGAAAGAGAACAGAGAAGTGGAGGAACATGAAACAAGTTAGTGTAGCTGGGTCACAAAAGCATCCACTAAGAAGCAGAGCATTTTTTACATCAGGTAAAAAAAAAAAATAAGAATAATAAAAGATGGTTTCAAAAGTGGCAGAGAAGACCTGAGAGGACAAGGATCCTGTGACAGGGAAGGCGTAGGAAAATGATCCACAGCCTTTCACAGTGCTGAGGAAAGCAGCGCACCTCAGGGAACAACAGTCAGGTTCAGGTTGGGAAGGAAACCTTACTAATTTTCAGACTCGCTTGCCCTTGGCATCTGATCCTTGTGTAAAGGAGACATTTCCCAGGGAGCAATGCACCCATTTACATTTTGGTTTTGACTGGTGGGTGTCTTGGTTTCTTCCCAGACCCACCAGTCGAACAAACAACTTTCTAGATAAATAGTTTTTAAAGTGGAGAGAAAAAAACAAAAACAGAGATGCCATATTAACCTGAGAACAGCAAAGCAGCTACTTCCTCCAGTGTTATTTGAGCAAGATGTGGTTTAAGGACCCAGGAGGGCTTTGAGTTCTACCCTTTGGTTATTTTCCTTGGTCTTCTTATGCATCATAAAGATCCCTGTGAATCTACTTTAAAAAGGAAGAGGTCATGCTCCTTTTATTCGCTTTAATACTTCCTTCAATAATGAGTGGCACATCCAAAGGACAAAGCAAATATTTGACCACAAAAATGCATGCTAGCCACATACATGCAAAGATGTTAACTCTTCATTGTTGAGCAAGTATAATCTCATTTTTGAGAGATTATTCTTTCAATCAATTTTTTTGTTTTTATTAAAATAGATCTAAAACTTATTTTAACCATTAGCAGGTGCAGAGTTCAACAATACTGGATAATCTTTTTTTATGTTTAAATTAAAAAACTATTACAACATTTGCAGTATATAATGATTACATTCATCAGGCAAGTTAGTACATGCATGTAAAACATTTTAATTCTTTTTACTTTTTTTCTTATCCCCTGTACCCCTAATTTTTGATTTTTTAATTAATTTTATTGAGAAAAAATTGCACTGCGACAGCTTCAAAACAGGTTGGTAGAGTTATAACAATTAATACATTGTATACTGACTGCTGTCCTTGTGGTAGTCATTCATAGCGGGCACTATTGTACACCACCATCCATCGCCAGAACTTTTTTAATCATCACTGTATCACAATTAATTTTAAAATATTAACAGAAAAGTTCTGAATAAGTATATACTAAAAATGTCAACGAAGAACTCAATTTATTTTAGTTAGTTAGTTAGTTAGTTAGTTAGTTAGTTAGTTAGTTAGTAAGTTAGTGGTACTGGAGATTGAACTAAAGACCCTGCACTTGCCAGGCAAGTGCTTCTTCTATTAGGTTTTCTCCCCAGCCTGAGAACTCAATTTAGATGGTTTTTATTCTCCATGTTTTAGTCCTCTATATTTCCTGATTTGTATTCTTAAAAAAGTACATTTCTAGTACACCTTTGAACTTTAAATGATTGTTCAAAAGACATTGAACAATTCAAACAATATAGAAGAAAAACAGGTTTCGGTACCATGTTCACCACCTTATTTAGATTTGGGCTGGTAGCTAATCTCAAGGTACTCAGATATGCCATGCATTATCAAAGTGAAAAAAAAAAACCCTCCCATATCTATCACCTGATAAATATTAGTACATTTAAAAATAACAATGTCAACTGCAATATGACTATTGTTCCTTGTTGCCCACTTTCCTCTTCTTTCTAGTAAAAGGAACTATTCCCAGGTCTTCATTCTGCATTAGTTATGTCCACATGATCACATTTTAGCCAATGAACCACAATGTATAACCTAAGAAGTGTCCTTAAAAGAAAGGGCATGTTCTTGCCCTGCTCTCCTGCTAGCTATAAGCAATAACACCGATGCATCCATCTTGGACCGTGAAGCAACATGGTATACCTAAGGAAGCAATACTATAGTTGTCTTTTTTGTACTTATATGGCTTTATTCTATTCTTAACTGATTTGGCTATCTTCTAAATAATCTTCTTTCCCAGAATGTTTTATTTATATTCTTATATCTTGATCAACAGTGATCATAAAAAATATAAGTAAAAGCTGGTAAATAACAAAAATGACCAAATCCAAAGAAATTCAATTACAAATCTTCATACTTGAATTCTCTATAGAATTGACCATTGCCAGTATTCCAATGTTCTGAAACTCTTTTCTCTCCAAAGAAGTTTTCTGTTAATTCTGCACCCATTGTTTTATCCTGTCCTTGTTGGTGTCCTTGCAAACTTTGTTCTCAACCCAGTAGTCAATTTCTCATGATTTTGATCAGAATTCAAGGATTTTTATATATCTTTGATAGCTGTTTGAGAAACCAAAATTTCCCTGAAGCAGTCATTCACTTTTTATTACTGAATGCCTAAGAGCTATTTATTGAATGCTTCCTACAGCCAGGGACATCATATATTTTATCTCTATGTTTTACTGCAACTCTAGAACTACGGATTATTATATTCATTTCAGAGATGAATATGAGGCCCAAATAATTACCCAGGATCTCACAGTTGATTATTGGATGAATCAACCTGAGAAACCATGCTTATCATGTTTATTCATTACTCCAAAGTCTGCCTACCCATCACAGACCACAGCACACATTCATCTCTGACTCACAGTTTACAGTTTCTCAGAAAGACAACACAGACAAAATGCTGGATTAATTCTGAAGATTAGTAGCACTGTATTACAAGAACACAAAAGAAATAAGTACTAGGGATTCCTAAAAAAGAGAGATCAATGAATTTGAGAGATCAGAGAATGCATGGGAAATTGAAGCATTTTGCCTCCCATTAAAGATAGAGAATTACTTTAAAAGCCAAGTCCTTGTTGAAACCAGTCCCCAGCAAGTAAATAAAGTGGTAAGAGATATTACAGCTTTGGGATAAAGGTAAAACTTTAATAGCACTTTGACATTTAAATTAGTACCTTTAAAAAGTTATCAGAAAAGCATTTTCCTTCTACAGGGTATGCTGCAGGTGATTTGTCTCATCACATCCTAATCTTCAGGGATGAGGAGAGGGACTGGGACGGGGGCGGGGCACAAGCTTATCTTGTCTAAATTGTCTGCTGAAATTACCAGTTATTGACTAAAATGAAACAGAAAAAATAATTGAAGCTGTTTTTCAGCAGTATGTGAAATTAGATTATCTAGTTGTATTTGAAGATAATTTGAAAATGTCTAAAATTCCCAACAAACTAAGATACTTTATAAGTGATCAAATAAAATTTTAACAATGCATAGATAGATTAGACAGAATGTAGGATACAGAAGACTCAGACTCAGACAGACTTAAGAAGGTAGAAAACAATCATTTCTATACAAGGACAAGGTTGCACACCTGTAATCACAGCACTCAGGAGGCTGAGACAAGAGGATATGAATTTTTAGCAAAACCTGGACTACCTAGCTAGTTCACAGCCAACCTGGACTATATAGCAAGAAAATGTCTCAAAGAGAGACAAAGAGAGAACAAGGAAGAAAAGGAAGGGAGGGAAGAAGAGGAGAATATTTCCAAAGGATAAAATGACACAGGGATACAAGGAAAAGTGAGGGTATTTTCTGCTGAAGAATTTAAAACAGTCTATAAAAGGCATTTTTAGACAAATAGTATTAGAGAAAAGTTGAATGAGTACATAATGCCATCCTTCTGAGAACAGTGGCTTTCATCTACAATCCTAGAACTCTGGGAGGTTGAGGCAGGAGAACTGCCAGGTTTAAAACCAGCCTGGGCAATTTAGGACTGGGAAAGATTGTTTCAAAATAAAAATTGTAAAGGTTGAGGCTGTAGCTCAGGACAAAGGCCCTGGGTTCAATTCCCCAGAACTGGGAATAAGATATGCAATACTCTTCTCTTCATAGTGCTATTACATATCTACTTTAGAATACTTATCACTCCCCTTACCCTACGTTGCAGTGAGTATAAGATACCTCTTCAACACTGTTCAGAGCTCCAGAATATTTATAGTTATCTCTTCATTACAGTAGTTGTTCAACAAATGTTGTATCTTTAATAAGTGAAAGAATGGATTAATGAAGAGCTCATACATCAATTTAGAGTGTTCTAAGCACTTTACTTATGATTCTTTTTCATGAACTATGAAATAAGTGCTATTCATACCAATGACAAGCAAATGCACCCATTTTATAGACAAATTGGGCCACAGAATGATTAAGAAACTATTTCGAGATTATGTGGCAGGACAGCTGGATTATAAATCCCGTCAATGTAATTCTTAAGTACCTGCTCTTTACCTCTGCAGGATACCAACTTCCAAATAAATGAAATATCACTGGAAGTCTAATGGGAGTATTGAGCACTCTCAAGAAAATGGGTGCTCAAAAGTTACATTTTTTTTATTGTACGGGTCTTGGTTTATCTTGTCACAACCATCCATCAGAAAAGTATAAAAATGGGGTATAAAAAGTAAAGCCATCTTAATATGCTGAGCTGTATAAGGCTTAAGTCAACAACTTCTGACATTGCCAGTTATGTGGAAAACCCACTAGTATTATTGACTACTGGACTACATTGGATTACTTTGCTGAATTCATGCACCTACAATATATGAATGACAATGGAATATCTATCTCTGACAAATGTAAACAAAAAGGGGAAATATAAATGATCATTTTGTAGTGAAAAAAATATATATATACAAAATAGCAGAGATATACAGCTACTTTCTCTTAGTCCAATGAGAAGAAAGTTTTGAACTAACGGTATTTAGACAAGGTATCATGTCTGTACTTTGTACTATGAATAACTACTATGAAGACAATATGCAATGTATTAATTATTTTAACTGTCCTACTAACCCGTTTTGAAAATCTCTCACTGCTACTTCTTTCTCAATAAAATTAATATAAAAAAAAAGAAAATGGGTGCTCAACAGATAAAATAGGACCAAGCATATAGTTCCTTTTTCTGTTCTTATACTATTTCTAAGACAGAAATGCTTCTAAATTACATATTCTAGCCAATGCAGTTTACTCACATTTTGAGTTACTCACGTCTCTTTTTAGATACCTAAATTTAATCAAATGAGATAAGTTCAGATTTTGCAACTATTGACCTTGCAATTTTCTCCCTGTATTCCTAATTAAAAAAAAAAAAAAAGTCTTAGGGCCAGCCAGATAGCTCAACAGACTAAAGTGCCTGCCTAGACAGAGTGCAGGGACCGAGATTCGATCCTTGGCACCATAAGCCATGCCAGCCCTGCCCCTGTGGCATGCTGAGATGGTGACTGAGACTGGGTATGGTGGTGCACTCCTATAATCCCAGTTCTTGGGAGGCTGAAAAGCAGGAAGATCACTACAAGTCTGATCTACATAGTGAGACCCTGTAAACCCTGTACAAAATACATTTAAAAAAAAAGTCTTAAGAGTTCCCAGATTTTCCAATGAGAAAAAAAAAAAAAAATCCACTTAAATATTTAAAAAGGATGTCAACTTGAGTTTTGGTGACCTAACAGGAATATCCTATCTTGCATGTGTATCTTGTATCTTTTTTTTTTTTTTTTCAAAGGACAAGTAGTTTATTTTGGTAACAGTTTTGGTCCTGGCTTTGTTGGTTCCAAGGCAAGAAGAAGAGAGCAAGAGGGGCATGGCAGGGGAAAAAGTTGCTGAATCTGTAAAGCAAGCAGAGAGCAGAGAGGAACCAGGAACAAGCACACGACTTTCCAGATCATGCCTTCAGTGACTCATCTTTATATCTTACTATATGTATTGATCTCAGGACTTCATGCTGGCTAGGCAGGAACTGTGTCACCGAGGTACATCCCCAGTCCCCTACTACATATTTATGTGAGAGACTAGGAGACACAATGGGATTGTGTCATACATATGCTAGGGTGAAAGTGATTTTGGCCTATCCTTAAAATGGCATCATCAAAAAAAAAAAAAAAAAAAATGGCATCACAGAGAAGAGATTGGAAAACTTCTAAACAAGTTAACGAGAGACAAATAACTCTCCAAAGCAGAATCAAAAATATAAGTAAACAAACACAAATAAGTTTTGAAATATGTTAACAATCACTCATAAAAAACAATCACTCAGAAAAGCAATCTTCATCCCTGATAAAATACCTTAAGATAATAAAGATGTAAAGACAAAGGAAAAGGTACTTAATTTTCATAAATACTAAACTTAATAATAAACAATTTGATTCTAATCTAATAAAGGAAAAGATAGCCACTAAGAAAAAATATCACTCCAGAATCATATTTATTTTCACAAAATGACAGAATCAGTTAGCCAAGTTTGGTAAGTCACTGGGGCCTGGAGAATATAGCTCATGGGTAGAACAGCTGTCTAGTAAGCATGAAGCCCTGGATTCAATCTCCAGAACAGTGGGGAAGGAGGGATATGCATTGTTTGGAATGTCAGCTCAAGATTATTATCAAATAAAATATACTATTCTTTGTGAACAAAGTCAGACTTATAAACCATACCTCAGCCTTAAGAATATTGTCATAAAGATCAAATCTTGCAGTCCTAACTATTATTTCACTTAAGAGGATATCCAGGGCCAGCGAGATAGTTCAGCTGTCTAAAGAGCCTGCTTAGGCAAACTTAGGCAAAGCATAGGAACTGCAGTTTGATCCAGGCACCACATGCTAGTCCTACCCCCAGGGCAGAGTGAGCCAGCCACAAAAAAAAAGTTATCCAATCAAAACTGTGCCTGTTTTAAATTATTCCAATGTTATTAGCACAGAAATACAAAAATACATTAGTATTATTTTTATTTTGACAGCAGTGGTAGGGATCAAACCCAGGGCCTTCTGCATACTAAGGTGCTGTACCACCGAGCGCTACCTCTAGGATTGAAAGTTCATAAATGTTTAAATACGTATTATCACACAAGATTTTTAAAACCACAGTGAATTATTTGATATCCATCAAGGTAAGAGAGTTGTATTCTAGTTAATTCGCTATTCTAAATCAATTTCCTCATCTATAAAATATGACATTTATAAATCAAATAAATTAATTTTTGTGAAGTACTTAAAATTAGTTCCTGGCACATAGACAAAATGCTACATAAGTGAATGTAAAATAAAGTCATATAATCATGGTCAACTTTTAAAAGTGGCTTCAGCCACAGTTCCAGACCCAGCCAAAGTTCCTCCAGAACTTTGCCACGCCACACTGAAAGATGGACTATTTCTTTCCCTTGAAGTAAGGCAGATTCATGACTCTTCACCAACAAAACAATAAAGAAATGATGTTCTGAAAGTACAATTGTATCACAGAGAAAAGAGTTTCTAGCTGAAATTCTCTTTGTGAAATGTTTGCTCCAAGGAACCCAGACACCACACATAAGGAAGCCCAAACTAGCCCATTAGAAGAGCTCATCAGGGGCCAGAGAGATAGCTCAGTAAACTAAGTGCCTGCTTTGGCAAGTGCAGGGACCAGGGTTTGATCCCCAGCACAACATGCTGTGCCAGCCCCAGGCACACTAAGCCACTGAGATCAGGCAAGGTGATGCACGCCTGTCATCCCAGCACTAGGGAGCCTGAGACAGGAGGATCACTACAAGTCCAACCTGTATAGTGAGACCCTGTACCATGTACCAAATACATTTAAAAAAAAAAAAAAAAGAAAGAAAAGGAGGAAGAGAAGAGGAAGAGGAAGGAAGGAGGAAGGAAGAAGGAAGAGAAAGGAGGAGCAGCAGCTCAGCAGGCAAAGCCTACCTAGAGTCGAACTGAGATACACTGAGACTGACAACCAGCAATTGTGCAGCCTAGGAATGAATGAGACTTCCAATGATTACAGCTCCTGCACTCAGTAAGTTTTCTCATCTCAGACAAGTAGAACAAAGGGAGCCATCCTCAAACCTGTCAACACAAGTTTTCATTTGAGGGCCAGGTAGATAGCTTCATAGTCCAAGCACATGCTTGGCAAGTGCATGGACCTTAGGTACCACATACCATCCCAGCCCCTCATTCCCTGGTGCACCCTGTGGTGTCAGCCCCAGAAACTGCCATACCAGCCACTGAAACCTCCTCTTTATAGATTACACACCTATAATCCCACCCCAGAGGAGGCTGAGGTAAGAGGGTCTCTGCAAGTTCAAGGCCAACCTGGGCTGAAGTGAGTTTTACAGAGTGAGTTCCATGGTAACCTGAACTGTACATAGCAAGACCTCATTCAAAACAAAAACAAAAGAACATTTCAATGAAAATTCAAAATTTATAAATGATTTACAAAATTACATACAATGCAAATAGGACAGAGATAAAACAGAAGAAAATAAACAAACAAGTGCCAGTCATTCAACATACTACAGTATAACAATAATAGCTAATAGACACTGTTCTCCATTTAGAATGCACTACCAAAAACTATAGCTTCATGCTCCTGAAAACCCTGTAAAGATGCCTGTATTATCTTTATTTTATATATCATATACAAATGAAATGCCCTAACACTAAATATAAAACAAGAACCTAAAACTAAAATTATGAAAATGTATTTTCATCTTTCTTTGTTGGTGGTATGTTTTGGATCCTTATAATATATCATCTTTATGGCTATTATTAACATACACCAGCGTTCACAAACTTTTTCTTACAGGCCACATAATAAATATTTTACTGTTGAATGATATACTTTTTATTATACATTCTTCTTAGACTTTCATTTGTTATAACCACTTCAAAATGCAAAACTACTCTTAACCTGCAAGTGCAACAAGAACACACTGTGGGCTGACAAATTTGCCTGACAAATTACAACAGGGAAATATTAAATATTATAAGTTTAAATTAATAAATACATTTTATTATAGTATTTACAGTGATATCAAATTAAGAAAATATACTTTCTGGCTCCAGTCTGTTAGTCACTATTAAAAACACATGCTTCTCTGAACTATCAGTAGTAAGTGAAAATGTCAACCCAAGCATCCATAGTATCTCTATAATTAGCATTCACCTGCTTTGAAAAGGTGTGGAATGCTGTCTGAAGAAAATTTTCTCCACAGGTCTACCAGCTTCACCAGGTATCTACACAAATAGATCTTTATGTTTGTTTATTGAGATTCATGACAGCCGAGTGTGATTGAAAAGAACACTTTTCAAGAAATTTTTTATTATTTTTGGCAGGAAATGAGGGAAACGGGGAAGAAATGGCCAGACTACCCCCAGCAATAAACCAACTGGAACTTTAAAGGAAAGTTTCTCCTAGTAAATTCGTCTACTCACAGCTTAATCAACCAAATTTAGAGCTGTTACAGGCTGTGCCTCCATATTCCCAAAAATATAAATAAACATGTTAATTAGAATAGAAACAGGTCTAGAGTCCAGTTATTTAGTTAGGTACCTACTGGGAGAGTAGGTACCTAACTAGAGTTAAAACTAACGTCCAGGAGAGTCCAGGAGAAAAGTAATCCTAGTAGGAAATTTCTTCTGCTTCCTCAAAGATACAAAGATGTTACACAGCTACAACTTCTATGATCAACTAAAGCTAAAACTATATGAGCTCATTTGGTAAGACAGCTAGCTTAATGCCATATCAAACACGTATGATTTCAAATTAAGTTTCTAAATTAGGAAGAGGCTAATTACTTACATTTAAACTGGAAGAGAAAAAATTTTGAGAGCCTATAAATTAGAATGCCCTCAGAAACAGGAATGGGCTTCAGAGAGAGTAAATGAACTCAAGTGCACTAAAAATGTATTCATTTTGCTCACAGATGTAAATGAAATAAAGTTTAAATAAGTAAACAAAATTTTAATTAGGTTCATACACAGTCCTCTTTACAGTTATGAATTGACTACTGGTAGAACATGCATGTCAATAAAAAGAGTTACCTTATGGATTAATTCATTAAAATAACCATCAGAGAAGCAACCCGGTCATTAAAATTCACAACCAGCCAATCTGACACCTTCATTTTTATTTATTCATTCATTCATTCATTCATTCATTCATTCATTCATTCATTTTGTATTTTAGGACAGGTTCTATAGGGTTTCAGGGTCTCACTGCATAGATCGGATTCACAGTGATCCTCCCGTCTCCAGCCCTGCAAGAGCTGGGATTACAGGCACTCACTACCACTCCCAGTCTCAATCGCTGTCTCAGTGTGCCCAGGGAGCAGGACCAGCACAGTAGGCCTGGGGATCGAAACCCCAGCCCCTGCATCTGCCTAAGCAGACACTTTAATCCCCTGAGCTATTTTGCCGGCCCTGTTTTTAGAAATTACTAGAAAATTAGAAATATTATGGCAACGAATTTTCTTTCCTTTCCCTTTCTCTTTTCTTCTTATTTTGCATGATTGTCTATATTTCTTTTGTCTAAAAGATCATCAAAAGTATTAAGTACAAACAAAATAAAGCAGCTAAAAATAAAGAAAAATCTACCACTCATTAAACAGAACTTTTTGAACCGATATTACTGCAAAACAACAAATAATTTGTCATAAATTGGGTTTAAACTAGACCATGTCTTACACAAAACATCATTTACCACACAAATATACTACATATCTGCTAAACACACTTTCCCTCAAATTATTCCAATGTGACTTCAACCTAAGTGCTTACAATAGAAGCTGACAAGAAATAAGTGTTACGTACATACTTCAAGGACTGGAGAAAGACAGTAATATTTAAAATAAAAATATTTAGGCAAGAGTATAAATTTATACATATCTGAATTCTTCTGACATAGAAATATATTTATACTGAAAAAAGAGAACCCATTATTCCAAAACTTCAATACTGTATTAGAAAATCAAGTAGAGGTTTACTCTAAATAAATAAACAGACGATGCAGGGCCACAGATAGCTATCAGTTTTTCTAAAGTCAGATGACCTAAAGTTTCACTGATAACATTCCTCTGAACAGCTACAGAATCTGTAGACCAAATTATATTTTGTAGTAATCTGTATTATTTTTAAGCCAATCCTCATTTTTCTCTAAATTTTAAAACTCTTTGTAATGCTATACCAAACCAACCAGTTGTATAAGCAATTCTTATAGCAACCACTCACTTTCTTGTAACTCTTCTTAGTACTGAGGAAAAATAGGTTCCTACTAGATAAAAGGCCTTTGAATACGATTCATTTTATTTATTTATTTATATTTATGTATTTTGTACAGTGTCTCACTATGTAGGTCAGACTCATAGTGACCCCCATTTTCAGCCTCCAGCACTGGGTCACAGGTGTGCACCATCACACCTCAGTGAACCCAGGCAGCAGGGCCAGTGCAGCATATGGTAAGGATTGAACCCAGATCCCTGTTCTTGCCAAAGCAAACTTAGTCTACTGAGATCTCTCGCTGACTTGAATACAATTTAATTCAGTACACTGCTGCAAGCCCCCAAAACAGTCAAATTATACCAATTTCTAAAGCACAGTGAGGTAGATACCTTCAGCAAGTTGTATTAGAGGACTAAGACTGGAAGACAAAAAAGACACCCCTCAATTGTTCATAAAACAGATAGCAGATACCTGGACTAGTGTGTGTGGTGGGCAAAGTAGACATGGCACAGAAACAAAGGAACAGAAGGAGAAAACCACAAATCAGTAATTTATTATATATCAGAATAAGATAAAAACAATGGTTAAGATAAATTAGGGTCTTACGAAGATTCTAATTTGTGCAAGGCACTTAAAAATATGAAAACAGATCAGTTTCCAAAGTGTTCAACATCTAGAAAGGCAGGCAGACAATGTCCATAAAACAATAGTTTTAACACAACAAGTATTACAGGTGGAACAAATATACTGTTGGGCCAGAGAGTGACTCAATCAATCTTGAGTAGAAATAGGAAGAACAATGTTTTACTTTCATTGACTATTAGACTAATGGAATGTTTATTACGTCAGGTGTATTCTTTCCTGAAAACATATCTTAAACCACCTCCTTTAAATCTCTTCATACTAATAAAGTCAAAGTACAGGCCATTTTTCACCTGGAATATTTCATCAAACTTTTAGCATCTACCATAATCTCTTACCCAAGCAAATAAAGTTAGTTATAAAAGTTGCAGCACACTGCTTTCCACATGTTCCCTTACTACTCAAACTTACGTTCTCCTACAAGCATCACATCCAGAAGCCTCTCATAGCCTTCTCATCCCAGCCATAAGTGTTTTACATTACTTTTAACCTGCTTAAAGAAATGCGGCCACACTGTAAAAAGGACCAGAAGAGCACTTGACTCATCCAATCACTTTATACTGCAGGCTGGTCTCGAACTCACAACAATGCTCCTGCCTCAGGCTCCTGAGTGCTGAAGCACTCCACCTCCTGGCCATTTTTGGAGGGCTGACTCATCCAATCAGAAAACCTAAGATTCCATACTGGCTCTGCCACCTGTGTTTTACAATACGGGACAAATCTGTCTGGACTCTTATTTCTGCAATCTGAGGAAATAAAGCCAATCTTATGAGGCACTGTGAGAATTTATGTGACGCTTTTATAAAGTGAGAAAGGCAAAGATAAAATGTCAATATATTTTATGGAGATGTTTAAAGATTCATTATTAGGTAATACTACACCTTTATGTAATGAGTGATCAATCTCAATGGTTAAGGGCTTGCATAATAGAATAACAATCCTACTCCTTAGAGAATACTGAACTAACAGGGTACAGAAAGAGGACATTAGATTACTTTTTATCAATATCCATGGAGTTATTTACCTGAAGCTTTTGATTACTGAAGCTTTTTGTTCTAGAAGCCTTACCCAAGTGAACAAAGTTCACAACTACAAATACAAGCAAAAGTCCAAATAGGTTTTTACATCTTGATCATTAGAATTTCAATAACCATCACACCCCTCCACTTTTATAGAATTTCTAGCCTGGAAATTAAACTCTTTCCCCCTAATGCTTTACTTTTCTATGAATGATTTATATGTAAGTTTACTGTAGTCTTATCTAATTTTGTGTTAACTCACCATAACCATGTTGAGCAATAGACCTTTCTATAATGACAGGTATGCTCCATACATGTACCATTCAATATGGTGGTCACTAGCTGTCTACAGCTACATGCAGTACATCTAAAGAATGATATTTATATATGTAGATATGTAAGTACATATGTATGTATGTATTATGTATGCACTGGGGATTGAACCTAGGGTTTTTGTACTGAGCCACAACTACCTCACAGCCTTTAAATTTTGTTTTGAGACATAGCCTCACTAAGTCATTAAATTTTCTGGGAGGTATTTTAGTTTTGAAACTCCTGCCTCACCTTCGTAGAATGCTAGAATTACAAGTATGCACCAGCACACCCAGCAAAAATTTTAAAATCTTAACAATTAATTTAAATTTAAATGGCCATATGAAAAGCCAGCCAGATACCTCAGCAGAGCTGGTCAGATAGCTCAGTGCATTAAAGCAGCTTGCTTAGGCAAATGCAGATCCCAGATGTGTCCCTGGGTCACACTGAGACAGAAACTGAGGCTGGGCTTCATGGCACATGCCTGTAATCCCAGTGCTTGGGAGGCTGAAAAGAGGAGGATCACTAAGAGTCCGATCTGTGTAGTGAGACCCTGTAGATCCTGTACTAAATACACTTTTTTTTTTAATGGCCATAACCATCTAATGGCTACCGCTACCATTCAGGTCAGTAGTATGCTTTCCAGAGAGAAATTCTTTCCCACAAATGCCTCATGTCACTGCTCGTGGCACCCTTCTACTAAGCCTCCCTTCTCCCGACTGTAGGCTAACCAAATTCTATTCAGCTTCCTAACGTAGTTCCCATGTGACCTTTTCTACAACACCAACTTTGATTTCTTTTATAACAATGAAGTAAAAAGAGCTGTAGTTGGGCTAGGGAGACAGCTCAGAGGTCTAAAAGCATGCCTGGCAAGTGCAAGGAACAATGTTTGATCCCTGTTACAGAATGCTGTTCCCACTCAGAACAACAGCCACTGAAACTGGGTGTATTAGCACATGCCGGCAATCCCAGCGCTGGGGAGGCTGAGAAAGGAGGATGACTATAAGTCCAAGCTGCGCAAAGAGAGCCTGCACAAAATATAAATCATTTTTCTAAAAAAAATTCTTTTAGAAAGAGTTACAGTTTAAAAAACAAGGCAAATTAATATTTGAATCCCAGAAATAGACCTTATACACCAGAATTAAGTAAATCTTAAATTAAAATTAAGACTCAAGTCTTATCTATAAAATGGTAATAAAACTAATAATCTTGCAAGTTTGCTATAAGAATTAGATAATTCTAAGTAACATTATCATGATTTTTTTTTTTTTTTAAAGAAGACAGGTTTATTTGCCATACAGTTTCCAATGGGTTCCTTCCAAAGTTTAGCTGGCTCCAAGGCAGAAATAGAACAGTGAAAGGACCTGGCAGAGGACAACTACACATCCCATGCAAATCAGAAAGCAGAGAAAGAAAACAGCCAGAGACAAGAACATGCCCTTCCGTTTCATGTCCCAGTGGGCCACCTATTCTAACCAGGCCGTGCATTTTCACTGCACATTCAGCTCTGAAGTCATCACTCTACTACCCCCATAATCTGGTTACTTTTCAAACACATGAGACCAGAAGAACATTTTAGATCTAAACCATAATGGCCTTGAAAAATATGTGTCCTTTGTCTCTTTGGATTGAAGACTTCTTTAAACGCTACATTGGTCAAATTGGTTGTTTGTCAAACCAACTTATTCCTTGCTAATTTTATGTCTGTTTGTTCTAGCAATTATTGAAAATAAGTATGTTGAAATCTAGTTATAATTGTGGATTTAGTCTTGCTCCTTACAGTCCTATCAATTTTATGTATTGGGAAGCTCTATTATTATAGACATACAAATTTAAGATTTCTATGTTCTCATGATAAACAACCCCTATGTCTTTTGAAATAATACCCTTTATAATGTTATTTTTCCTCTAAAGTATATTATTATATTAAAATGGGAATCCACCTTTCTTTGACGAATATTAGCTTCGGATAACATTTTCTGTCCACTATACTTTTAACTTGTAATCTTATGTTTCAGTTATGTTCTTAGTAGTCAACATATTGCTATTTACTAAATTAAACTTTTAGTTTTGGGAGAAGAATGCAAATGTGAGAAGCAGTACAAATTCTTTGTGTCATTTCTCTAGTTTCCCCAGTGGCAACATATTCTTACCAAGTGTTGAATTTTAATTTTAGAAATTTTGATAAATGTGCCATATATTCTAAATACTAATCCTTTGGTGGATATGTGGTTTACAAGTATTTCCTCAGGCTATAGCTTCTTTTTTATTCCCTGAACAGGGTCTTTACACAAGTAAAATGTTTTTAATTTTGATGAAGCCCAATTAATCAGTGTTCCTTTGACAGAAAATGTAGTTATCATCAAATCCAGGAACGCCTTGCCAAGCCCAAGATCCTGAATAATTACTCCTAAAATTTTCTAGAAGTTTTATGGTTTTACATTTTAGATATAAGTCCATCACATACTGTGAATAAACTTTTGTATAAAATGTGAGGCTTGGATTTTTAACAACATATATCTATTTACTCCATTTAATAAATCAAATTATGTAGGCATCATTGCAAAAGAGATCAGTTGGCTATACTGATCCATGTTCGGGTGCTCTGTTCTGTTCCACTCATCTGTTATGTATCCCTGTGCCAGAGCTACACAATCTATGACAAGTACAAAATTAATCTTAAAGTGGAGTAGACTCTTCTTCCACTGTCTTCTTTTTCAAAATTGTCTTTTTAAAGGAATTGTAATTCTTTTGCTTTTTTATATAGATTTTTAAAATAATCTGTGTATATCTATAAGAAATCTTACTGAAATTTTGATAGTTATACTTACTGCATCTTAGTCATTTTACTTTCCCTCCATCTCACATCCCCCTCACCTTCCTCCATTCCTCACTCACCTCCCAGTCTGCAAAAGATCTTCCTATCATCTGTCTTTTTTTTGGTGGAACCGAGGATTGAACTCATGCCCTTGCACTTGCCAGGGAAGTGCTTATTTCACTGACCCATTTCCTCGGCCCTTCAAATATTTGTTAATGTGCTCTTTATTAATTTTTTTTAATTGAAGAACAAATACCAATGACACAGTATTAAGACAAATTAGCAGGACAGACTCAATAAATTAATACATTTCAAACTTTTCATAAGGTTTTGGTATCATACAAGGGGCATACATGATATTATACTTACAGACATTATTACAGGAGATGTCTCTAATCAGTGAATTATGACAATGTAACTATATACTTATTTTTTATAGCTGAATTATATCACAGATTCAATAATTAATACTTTCTACCTTGTTATCTTCCTAGTGATTCCCTATGGTTCTAGAAGCCAACATAATATCTTGTCCAATCACTATTACTTCTCACAGAATTATGTAGAAGCATAGCATATTTATCCTAACTGTATGGTTTATACACAGAAATCATGATTCTTCCTTTGTATATGCTTTTCTTTTGGCTAGACCTGTCAAACACGAGCACTCCATTGTCATTAAACCAATATATGTGCTTGAACTCAGAGACATAATCAAACACAGTTCAGCATTCCAAAATAATAGTGAGTTATGTGAAGAAGTTGTTGAGTGTAGTCATTTACAACTCAACTTATTATTATGGCCCCACGGTGTATACCTCATTTTTATACTTATCTGCTGGATACATAAGACTGAAATAAAACACGATCTATATACCAAAAGATGTAGCTTTTGTTTCTATGGAGGTCAATGAAGTTCCCTCAGGGTTTATCTTGTAGTCCTGTACCTTACTCTGTAGACCTTTGGTCTGTGTCATCCATGTGGATGAGTCATGGCCAATGTGTTACCAGTTTGCTCTCTGTGAGAGCCTGAGAGAAAGTTTTCTCTCCATGTGACTATCCCCAGGCACACTATAGAACTTCTATCTCTTTCCTCTGTGGCTCCATAATCTCCTTGTTCAGAAAATCTGGGGCACAACTGAGTTTCATCATGTTACAGTATAGGTTCTCCTATGTCCTGAGTCTTCGCTGACCTGGAAGGGCTAGGGCCAAATTGTTGGCTGGCCTTCCGGCACTTCTATTTCTCCAATTTTGATCTGTGAACTTAGGTTATTAACTATCTAGAAGAAAAGCTGATTAGTACCCTTCAGCATATGCTGTTCAGTTTGCCCTAACTATCTGACTCAATTCTTTTCAGTTGTTGTACATTTCTATTTGTACTTCTTCTTTTGACTAGTTATACTAGGGAGACTATATGATATTTGTACATGTCTCTTGTTTATTTCACTTACGAGCATATGTTCAAGTGGCATCCATTTCAATATAAATGCTTCAAGTTTATCACTCTCTATAGCTCACTAATACTCCATTATATAGAAATACCACATTTTTTCAACCATTCCTCATGTAACAGACATCTTGGTTGTTTCCAAGATTTTGCTATCACAAATTGTGCTGCTATAAACATAGGTACACATACATCACTATGATATGATGTTTTCAGTTCCTCTGGGAAAATTCCCAGAAGGAGGATAGCTGGCTTGAATGGGATTTCCAGTCCCACTCTTTTGAGGAGTCTTCACACTGATCTCCACAATGGTTGCACCAGTCTATATTCCCACCAGCAGTGGAAAAGTGTACCCTTTTCTCCACATCCTCTCCAAGATTTGTTATTGGTTGATTTCCTTATGATAGCCATTTTTTCTGGCATGACATGGTATCTCAGTGTTGTTCTAATTTGCATTTCACAGATGGCTAGTGATGTGGAGTATTTTTTTATATATTTATTCGTTTGTTTAATTTCATCCTCTAAGAAGTGTGTATTCATCTCAGATGCTCATTTCTGAATTGGGTCTTTAAATTTGAGGGCCCTGTTGTATCTTAGTTCTTTATATATTCAAGACAGCAGACCTTTGTCTGATTGCTTACTAGTTAGGATTTTTTCAAAATTTGTTGTTGTCTTGTCACTTTGTTGACAATTTCATTTGATGTGCAAAAACTTCTCAAGAAGAGTTGATCCTAGTTGTTGATTCTTTCAAGTGTTTCCTGTGTGAATACATGTTTGTTCATGAACTCCTTGCCTACCCTATGTCTTCAAGAGTTCATCCTACTTTCTCTTCCAGGAGATTGAGTGTTTCTATTTTAATGTTTAGATCTTTAATCCATTTTGACTTTAGCTTAGTGCATGATGATAGAGCTGGGTCAAGTTTTAGTTTTCGGCTTGTAGAAAGCCAGGTTTTCCAGCACCATTTGTTAAAGAGGCTATCTTTCTTCCAGTAGGCTTGTTTGGCCCCTTTGTCAAAGATCAAATGGCTGAGTGTGTTCGTAGATGCCTCTGTATCTTCTAATCTACTCCATTGAGGCTCAGGTCTACTTCATTGCCAATACCATGTTGATTTTATCACAGTGGCTTTGTAGCATAATTTCAAGTCAGGAACTGTGATGCCTCCTGCCTTGTTTTTATTGGCCAAGATTGCCTTTGCTATTCTAGGTCATTTGTGGTTCCAAATAAATTTTAGGAACGATTTCTCTAGGTCTGGGAGGTATGTTGATGGAAATTTGATAGGGACTGCATTAAATCTGTACAGCAATTTTGGGAGTATGGCCATCTTCACAATGTTAGTTCTTCCTATCCAGGAGCAGGAAATATCTTTCCATTCTCTGAAATCATCTATAATCTCTTTTCTTAGGGTATTGTAATTTTCTGTGAAAAGATCTTCAACTTCCTTGGTTAAGTGAATTTCAAGGTATTTCATTTTCTGTGGTGCTATTGTAAAAGGTATTGTTTCTATTGTTTCCCTTTCAGTGTGCTTGTTATCTGTATAAAGGAATGCTATTGACTTTTGAGTACTGGCTTTGTATCTTGCTATGCTACTGAATTTCTGTATCAGTTCTAGTAGTTTCTTGGTAGAATTGGTCTTCCAAGTAAAGTATCATGTCATCTGCAAATAGTGATAATTTAACTTCTTCTTTACCTATTTTTATTCCTTTTCTTTCTCCCCTTTTTCTAATGGCTATTGCTAATGATTCCAAAACTATAGTGAATAGGAGGGGTGATAGAGGACATCCTTGTCTTGTACGTGATTTAAGAGTAAAAGATTTCAGTTTTTCCCCATTAAGGATTATATTAGCTTTTGGGCTGTCATAGATAGCTTTTTATCAACTTAAGGTAGAGTCCATCTATTCCAATTTTCTGTAGGACTTTGAACATGAATGAGTGTTGGACTTTGTCAAAAGCTTTCTCTGCATCACTTGAGATGGTCATGTGGTTTTTAGATTTCCATTAATCTATTAATATAGTGTATTACATTTATAGATTTTCGAATATTGAACCATCCCTGCATCCCTGGGATGGATCCTACCTGGTCATGGTATATGATATTCTTGATGATTTGCTGTATTCTATTTGCTAGGATTTTATTGAGCATTTTTGCATCTATGTTCATGAGGGAGATTGGCCTGTAGTTCTTTTTAATTGTGTCATTCCCTGGTTTTGGAATCAGTATAATACTTGCCTCCAGAAATGATTTTGGGAGGACTGTTTCCTTTTCAATTTCAATGAAGAGTTTGCGGAGTGTGGGGATTATATCTTCTATAAATTTCTTGCAGAATTCAGATGTGAATACATCAGGACCTGGACTTTTCTTTGTTGGCAGGCTTTTTATTACGTTTCATATTTCATTGGCTGTTATTGGCTTATTGAGAGTTGTTATATCTTCTTGGTTCAGTTTTTGTAATTTGTACCTTTCGAGGAATCTGTCCATTTCTTCTTCTATTCTGTGAGCATAAAGATTCTCGAAATAACTATTGATAATCTTCTGAATTTCCACTAGGTCCGTGGTGATTTCACTGTTTTCATTCCTTATTGCATGTAGTTGATTTTTTTCTTTCCTCTTTTTGATGAGGTTGGCTAAAGGCTTATCAACTTTATTTAGTCTTTCAAAGAACCAACTTTTTGATTTGTGGATTCTTTGAACTGTTTTCTTCATCTCAATTGAATTAATTTCTGCTCTAATCTTTATGATTTCTTCCCATCTTTGTGCTCTGGCTTTTGTTTGCTCTTCTTTTTTAGATGTCAGAGGTGCAACATTAGGGTGTTTATTTGTTCCCGTTCTGTTTTCCTAATGTGTGAGTTCATAGCTATGATTTTCCCTCTAAGAACTGCTTTCATCGCATCCCATAAATTCCAGTAAGTTGTGCTTGAATTTTCATTGAATTTTAGATAATGTTGAATTTCTTGTTTAATTTCTTCTGTGACCCACTGATTGCTGAGTAGGGTGTTGTTTAATTTCCTTGAATTTAGCGGGGTTTTCTGGTTTGTTTTGTCATTCATTTCCAGTTTCACTGCACTATGGTCAGATAATATGCATGGGATAATTTCTGTTTTCTTGCATGAACTTATGCATGACCTCTGGACTAGTATGTGGTCTATTTTGGAAAATTACCCATATGCAACTGAAAAAAAAATGTGTATTCAGCTGTGGTTGGGTGGAACACTCTGTATATGTCCACCAGGTCCATTTGTTCCAAGCTCTGGTTCAGTTCTCCTACTTCCTTGCTAATTTTTTGTCTGGTTGATCTATCTTTTTGAGATAAGGGGGTATTAAGTTCTCCTGTTAAGATTGTAGTCTTAGATAATAGGTTTTTCATGTCCATTAAGATTTTTCTCACACAGTTGGGTGCTCCAGTGTCTGGTGCATAGATATTTATGAGTGTTCTCTTACTCTTGAATTTTTCCCCTAACCAATATATAGTGGCCTTCTTTGTGTCCTTTGATCATTCTTGGTTTGAAGTTGACACTGTCTGAGAACAGAATTGCTACTCCTGTTTTTTTTCTGAGGTGCTGGGATATGTATTATTGTTTTCCATCCTTTGACTATGAGCCTATGAATGTCCTTTTGAGTTAAGTGTGTTTCTTGTATACAGCATATTATTGGCTTTTGTTTCCTAATCCACTGTGCCAGTCTATTCTCTTAATTGGTGAATTGAATCCATTTACATTGATGGTTATAATTGAAATGTGTTGACTTATGTTTGTCATGATATTTACCTGCTGTTGTTTACTCCTCTGTATCCTGTGTTTAATTGTTTGTCCTGTTTAGTGGGCTCCTTCCATTCTCATTTGTGGAATTCTGGTCATTGTGGTCTCTCTAGAACCTCTTTCAGTAGCCTGTGTAGGGATGGCTTTGTCATCATGAAATTCTTTAGTTGTTCTTTGTTGTGGAAGTATTTCACTTCTCCATCAAGCTTGAAAGAGAGTTTGCAGGGTATAATAGTCTGGGCTGGAATTTGTTTTCATACAGGACTTGAAAAACTCTGCTCCTTGCTCTCCTTGTCTTCATGGTTTGTGTAGAGAAGCTGGCAGTAATTCTGATGGGTTTTCCTTTGAATGTGATCTGCTGCTTCTCTCTAGAAGCTTTCAGTATATTATTCTTGTGTTGGATTTCTGGGATCTTGACTATTATATGCCTCGTTGTGTTTTTACTTGGGTTGAAGTTATTTGGTGTTCTGTATGCTTTGGTTACCTGAATGTTGGATTGTTTCCTCATATTTGGGAGGTTTTCTGCAATTACTTCTGCTCATATTCTTTTTATATCATATGTATTGACTCCTTCATTCTCATTGATACCAATTAATCTCATATTGTTCATCTTGGCATCATCTTACAGGTGATGCATTATTTTTCCTGCATTCTCATTGTTTTTAAGAGATCCTTTCTCACCTTTTCACTAGCTGCAGCAGTGTCCTCAAGATCTGAAACTCTGTCTTTGCTTTCACTCAAACGGTTTTGTAGACTCATGATTGATATTTTTAATTCTTCTATATCTCTTTGGCTCTGTTTCATGTGTTCTATTTCTTTTCTGTATTGCTCATTCAAGGAATCTGTCATATTTCTGATTTCCTCTATTTTTTTATCCATGTCCTCTTCAGAGGGAGTTATTAATTCTTTTTCTGCAGAATTTCTTCCAAGTTGGGTTTCCTCCGTATATTTCAGGACTTGTTTCTGTATTTCAGATGCTATCATTTCAAAGAATTCTTTTTTCTTTCAAAGAATTCTTTTTTGATTTCAGAAATTATTTCTGCTTTGAGTTTATGACCTTTCTGCTGTTGTTTCTTTGCTTCTGACCCTGTTAATTCATACATTTCAGCTGGAATAGTGCTCTGCACTTGTTCTGGGTGAGCATTGGTTTTTCCCTCAGATGTTTCTGGATTTGAGTCTTTATTTCAGATAGTATGTATTCAAATATTTCTTTTTTATTTCAGGAATTACTTCTCATCTGAGTTCCTCTATACCTTTCTGCTGTTGTTCCTTTGCTTCCATATCTGTTAATTCATTCATTTCAGCTGAGCTGGTGTCCTCTGCGATTACTGGTGAACTCGAGGCCTGAGATTGCATTTTTCTCCTTGTCTTTGTCATTTTGTATAGCACTCACCTCTGACCTTTGGTGTAGAGCTTTGGTGCAGCTATAACCTTAGCGTGTAATGAGATTCGGGTGCCAGTCTATTAAGTTTGAGTTTATCCAGTTATGCCTGGCCTGGATCTAGCTGTTATGTTCAGTTCCTTTTCGCTGCAGCTCCTGTGGTTCCCCTCTGTTGGTTCCCTGGTCAGGCGAGCATGAACTGGGATGCAGAGCAAGTAGTGAAAATTCCCACTATCTTGGCTGGCTTTGGGGTGGGGATCCGGAAAGTTGCCGGAGTCTGCCCTCCTGTCTCAGGCAGGTCGCTCTCTAGGGAGGCAGGCCTGGGCTTTGGTGGGTCTGCGGCCAAGCTCGGCTGAGTCGAGGGCCACGGGGTGGAACCAGGGATCACTGGGAAATGTCCCTCCCGCGCGTTGGGCCTGGAGCTCTCACTCACCCGCCGGGATTGCTCTGAGTCTGGGGTCCCAGGGTGGAACCAGGGATGGCTGGTAAAGGGGATCGCTGGGAAAGGTTCCTCTGGCATGGTAGGCCTGTAGCCCTCAATCACAGGCCTAGCTGCGATGGCTCTGAAGCCCCGGGGTGAAACCGGGGATCGCTGGGAAAAGTTCGTCTGGCACAGCAGGCCTGGAGCTCTCAAACTCACCAGCCGAGCTGCGCTGGGTCTGGGGCCCCCAACATTATCATGATTAGTAACTATCAACTTAATTCAGTCACTGTTAAAGAGTTAATATTTAAAATATTTTTATTTTCTTAGCAATATTATAAAGGAAGTGATAACCTTTACTAATTCATATGTGTATTACTGGTCGTGTGTGTGTGTGTGTGTGTGTGTGTGTGTGTGTGTGTGTGTGTGTATAAGCTAAGAAAATTCTACATACACATCAGTTTTATTTATTTCTTCATTCAATAAAATCAAATGCACTTGGTAAGAAACTAGAGCTAAAGGAGCAAAACAAGCTTATCATACTCGTAGATCTTATATTCTAGTGGAAAAGACATTGATAAGCAACCCAACAAATACATATGTAATGCACTGTCAGTAAAATGTTATGAAGAAAAACAGTATAAAGTAAAAGAAAGCTGTTTTCTAGAAAAGGTTGTATAACAAAACCTCTCTATGAACTAATGATTGCAAGGGGGATTAAACAATGAGGAGTGAGGATTAGCTATATGGACATGGGAAAGAATGTCCCCAGGCCAGGCAGTGGAGGGGGCGGGTGTCACTGGAAGGCAATACACTAGTGAACCAGAAGCAGTACATGACCTGCAGGATTTCATATTATTGTAAGAACATGAACAACTTAGAAATGAAAACATCTTAAAAATAAAAAGTTCAATGAAGAGAAATAGTGATGGAGAAAATGCTATCATTTCTATAAAACAGAAAAATATTGAAAAGATATATGACAAACTGGTAAATTAGAAAACAAGTATTTAAATCCATGAAGTCTTCACTGTTTTAATTAATATTCCATTCTCTTCCCCTACAATATAAAGTCTGTACATGGAGCTAAAGGACAAGAAGGATTTTAGCAAATTCTTTGTTAGACCACTATTATCAATACATCACTTAAGGGAGCTAGAAAAGAAGACAAATAATTCTGATTTTCACCCTAGGTAAAATATGAAAACCTCATATAATTAAAGATATTGTGATCCTAAAAACCAGGAGATAACTTTTCTTTTAGGGAAAAACAATCAAAAAGAAAAAACAAGGGCCAGGGAGATAACTCAGCAGAATAAGCACCTGACTGGCAAGCACAAGGTCCAGAGTCTGATCTCTGGTACTGAAAAAGAAAAAAGAAAGAAGGAGAAATAGAAAAAAAAAAAAAAAAAAAAAAAAAAAAAAAAAAAAAAAAAAAAAAAAAAAAAAAAAAAAAAAAAAAAAAAAAAAAAAAAAAAAAAAAAAAAAAAAAAAAAAAAAAAAAAAAAAAAAAAAAAAAAAAAAAAAAAAAAAAAAAAAAAAAAGGAAACCTCACAATAATAAATAAAATGTACCATTTAAAGGGAAAAGCAATAGATTTCAAAGGGACTCAAGTGAGAAAGAACTACTCAAATGGGCCTGGGGTTAATCTTAAAACAGTTAACCATTTACATTAATTTAGAAATGAAACTATATCAATGTAAAAAGAAAAAAGATATTATTACACAGATGTTAATCAGTGTAGTGATAAATTAGCAATACATACTAGGACTTATCAATACCATCTTCCTAAGTATTTTTTTCAATTCCTAAGTTATCAAAACTTAAAATCTATTTCATGCTAATCTATGGAAAGGAAGACAGGGGCAAAATATAATGCTTAATTTGTTTTTTCAATTGTTTCTCCTATTAATTTCTTATATGTTGCTTTCTTTTTTTTCTTTCCTCTTCCAATTGTACATGCATATATCTGATAATATGAATAACTGATTAGGAGACTGCATTACAACAAATACTGTAAAATTCATATTACTTTAAATGAAATTTTGTATCTTTTGTAATTTTTGTTTTAATGTTATTTTGTACTCCTTATAAAATAAAATAAAAAACATTCTAAAATACTACTTCATTTCAAAGATGCTGCCTATCATTTAACAAACTAGTTCACAACTGTCAACACTTTACCTCCTAAAACCAACAGAAGAAACTGCCAAAGCCATATGGAAAACATTTTCACCATGCCGTAATAATCTGCTGATCTGTATGAAACATCTTAATTGGAATTCTTATACTTTTTTCTAATTAAAAGGGATACATATTTATTCTTCAAAATCTGAAAAATTCAGAATATATATGGGAGAAAAAATATAAAATTGAATTCCATCACCAAAAGAAATAATCATAATCAAATGTCTGTACGACAAAATGTTTATTTAGACTGATATATATGGTGAGAAAGAAGAATACTGAAAAGAAGAACATACTGAGAAAAATAATGTGTTGTTTTTTTTTTTACAAATAGTTAAACATATAGTAACTGTATGATCCTGTGGTTGGAGATAGCAGGTCAATGCTTATCATAGTTTGTCAGTAGGTAAGCTATACTTAAAACTATTGTTGTTACTAACAGTACTACTTTAGCCAGGATGTAATACATGTTATAATGTTTCACCCCTGCATGTTAATGCTGTAATTATATGAGATCATCATCACCACTACAGTCCAGTACAAAGGACTGGGTGCTAAGCCAAAGAGTAACTTTGATTCCTATACAAATTGGGAAGATAGATTCTTGGGATAGCTATAAAGAACAACATACACATAGAGGACACGCCTGAAGAACAGACATCCACAGAAGCCTCAATATGAGTGATAAAGCAATCTATCATAATAAATGAGCAAGAATCAACATAAAAAAAGAGAAAATAGACCCCAGATCTCCAGCCCAGCAAGGACAAGCCTAGAATACAACCAAACAGAAGATACTGGGACTCAAACACTGGAAATTTAGGAAATGATAGCAACACAAGTGAAAAAGGAGATAAAATAATCTGTCAGGTACAAAAAGAAATGATGCTTAAAATTAAAGATATTTTAAAAAATAAAGACATTAGAGAAGATACAGATAAAAGAAAAAATGAGCTTAGAAAAATAATGGAAACAAAAAATGCCCAATGTAGAAAGAAAGGGAATCTATGAAACAGAACCAAGCAGAAACCCAAGAGTCAAACCTCCACTGAAAGTATATGCAATAAACTCAATGAAAGGATTTCAAATCTTGAGGATAGAATTTCAGGTAGTGACCACAAAAAAAAATTCTTTACAGAAAAATATGGCAGAAAACCTCCCAAGCATGGATACAGAATTTGACATACAAATAAGTGAGGTATATAGAACTCCAAACAGCAATGATCAAAATAAAACTACACCAAGATATATAATAATCAAGATAGAAATTCAGCACAAGAACAGAATATTAAAAGCTATAAGAGAATACAAACAGATCACCTGCATAGGAAAACCCATGAAAGTCCTGTAGATTTCTCAACACAAACCCACAAGTCAAGAAAAGCTTAGAGTAAAGTATTTCAAGTTCTGAAAGAAAATAACTTTCAACCCAGATTGATGTACTCTGAAACACTAGCTTCAAAATAAGCCAGTTATCCATCATAACTTTCAATGTAAATGGCCTCAATTAACTGGTAAAAAGAAACAGACTGGCAGAATGGGTCAAGAAGCAAGATTCAACAATATGCTATATACAAGAAACACATTTAATGCAAAAAGAATACAATGAAAATCAAAGGAAGGAAAGCAATATTCCATGCCACAAGAACCCAGAAAAAAAGCAGGGTTAGATATTCTATTTGTTGAAAATGTGAACTTCAAGTCAACAATGGTCAAAAGAGATGAAGGTCACTACATACTTGTTAGGTGAAACCTTCAAAATGAAGAAATATCAAACATAAATATGTATGTACCAAATATGGGAGCGCCCAACTATACAAGACAATTATTCATAGACATGAAAAATCAAATCAGTAATAACACAATTGGAATGGATGATGTTAATATTCCATTGTCACAAAGAGATCAACTTAAAAAATATCAGCAAAGAAATACCAGAACTCAACTAAACTTTTGAACCATTGAACAGAGTGTTCCACCCAAGATCATCACAATACAGTCTTCTCAGGTGCACATAAGACATTCCATAAATTAGACCATGTATGAGCCCATAGAATATTAAGTATGCAAAGGAATTGAAATTATCCTAAACATATACTCTAAACACAGTGCAATGAAAATGGAAAGTAATAGTAAAAGAAACAAAAAAAAATCTCCATAAACACATGGAAATTAGCTAACACCCTCCTGAACAACAAATGGGTCACAGATTTAAAAAAAGGAAAAAAATCAAACAATATCTACAATAAATAAGAAAGCAAATAAAACATATTGGAACTTATGGAATACATGAAAGCAATCTGAAGGGGTAAATTTATAGCGTTGAATTCTCACATCAGGGAAAATGAAATGAACACAAATACACTACCTAATACTATACCTCAAGCTTCTCAAAAAAAGAAGGTAAGCATAATGTCCATACAAGGGAGGAAATTATAAAAAAAAATACAAAGAATTAATGAATTGAAGAATTGGTTCTTTGAATTAAAAAAACCTGATAAATACTTAGCCAACCTAAAGGACCAGCCAGATAGCTCAGTGAACTAAAGTGCCTGCTTAGGTAGGCGCAGGGACCAGGGTTTGATCCCCCTCACCACAAGCTGTGCTGGCCCCTCCTCTGGGGTGCACTGAGACAGAGATTGGGACTGGGCATGGTAGTATGTACCTGTAATCCGAGCGCTTGGGAGGCTGAAAACAGGAAGATCACTACGAGTCTGATCTGTGTAGTGAGACCTTGTAGACCTTGTACTAAACATAAAATAAATGGAAATCTTTAAAAAATTAAAACTAAATTAAAAAACACTTAGCCAACTTTATCCAAAAAAGGAAAGAAAAGACTCAAATTCATGCATTGAGGAATGATAAGGATAAAATCACTACAGATCCTATGGAAATTCAGAACACTATCAATACCTACTTCAAAAATTATTCCCATAGGATGGAAGACACAGAAGAAATGGACAGATTCCTAGATATGAATTAGCAAAGCTGAATCAACAAGATATAAAAATTCTTAATAACCTAATATCAGAGGGCAGGGGAGACAGCTTGGCAGTCTAAGTACATGTCTGGCAAGTGCAAGGACTTGAGTTCAATCCTTGCACTATGTTGTGCCAGCCCCCAAAACTGGGAGTGGTGGTGCATGCCTCCCCTCAAGGGAGGCTGAGACAGGAGGATCACTATGAGTCTGAGCTGCATAGCAAGACCCTGTACCAAATAAATAAACAAACAAACAAACAAATAAATGATTAAATAAATATTAGTTTAAAAGTTTGAAAACATAATTATCAGTTAAAAAGTTTGAAAATGTAATTTAAAAATTATCAACAAAGAAAAGACAGGTCCTGATGGATTCTCAGCTGAATTCTATAAGAAATTTAGAGAAGATCTTATGCCAATATTCCTCAAACTCTTTCATGAAATTGAAAGGGAAGCAATACTCTCTAATTCATTCCCTAATATACCCAAACAAGAAAAAGACCAATCAAAAAAAGAGAACTACAGAACAATTTCCCTAATGAACAGAGATGTAAAAATCTTCAGTAAGATACTAGCAAAGAGAATGCAGCAAATCATCTATAAGATTATATACCACAACCAAATGGGATTCACCCCAGGGATGCAGGAATGGTTCGGCATACACAAATCAATAAATGTTATCACAGAGCCAAGATAAAAATCACATGATCATCTCGACAGATGCAGAAAAACACTTGTGATAAAATCAAATATTCACTCATGATAAAAAAAAAAAAAAAAACTACAGAAAAGTGGAATAGATGGTCTTTACTTCAGCATGATAAAACCTGTCTATGACAAACCACCATCATGCTAAATGGTCAAAAAACTGAAAGCTTTCCCTCTAAAATCAGGCAAAAGAGAAGGATGTCCACCATTACCACTCCTATTCAATATAGTTGTGGAAACATTATCCAGAGCAATTAGACAAGAGACAAAAATAAAAGAAATAAGACTAGAAAAGGAAGAAGTTAAACTATCATTATTCTCAGATAACATGATACTTTATATAGAAAACTCTAAAAACTCTACCAAAAACCTTATAGGTTTAATAACCAAATTCAGCAGCATACTTGCTGAACATCAACCCTCAGAAATCATCAACATGACTGGCCACATAGCTCAGCATACTAAAGCGCCTGCTTAGGCAAGTACTAGGGGACTGGGGTTCCATCCTAGTACAGTTGGCCCTGCCTCCAGGGAGTGCTAAGATAACAAATGAGACTGGGCATGGTGGCACGCACTTGTAGTGCCAGCACTTGGGAAGCTGAAAACAGGAGGATCATTGTGAGTCTCTTCTGTGTAGTCAAACCCTTTAGACCCTGTACTAAATACATTAAAAAAGAAAAAAAGAAATCAACATTCCTGTACAAAAACACTAACTCATGGAGAGAGAAATTAGGAAAACCACACCCTTCACAATATCATCAAAAAACTTAGGAATCAATATAACAAAGAAAGTAAAACATCTATGCATTGAAAATTATAATACGCTGAAAAAGAATACTGAACAGATTATCAGAAAATGGAAAGATACTTTTTGCTCATGGATAGGAAGAATCAACACAGTCAAAATGGCTGCATTACCAAAATTGTACAGATTTAATGCAATTCTAATTAAAATACCACTAGCATACTTCACAGAACTAGAGAAAACTTTCTTAAAATTCATTTGGAACCAGAATACACAAAATAGCAAAAGCAATTCTGGGCAACAAAGACAAAGCAAGAGGCATCACAATCCCTAACTTGAAATTATACTACTAAGCTACTGTGATAAAATCAGCGTGGTACTGGCAAAAGAAATAGGCCTGAGGATCAGTGGAACAGATCAGAAGATGCAGACACAAATACAAACACACTCAGCAAGTTTATCTTTGACAAAGGGACCAAAAGATCATCTCTTTAATAAAAGGAAAAATCTGGCTTTCCATGTGGCAAAGACTAAAACTAGATTCATGTCTATTACCATGCATTAAACTAAAGTAAAAATGGATCAAAGATCTGAATATTAAAACAGAAACACTGACTCCCTTGGAAAATAGGTAGAAATCTTGAAGACTTAGAGTAGGCAGAGACTTCATGAAGAAATCACAAATGGCATGGGAAATACTCCAAAGAATCAACAACTAGGATCTTATCTTATTAAAAAGCTTCTGCACATTAAAAGAAATCACCAAAATCTATTCATTCCCTGGAAAGAAAGGTTTATGCTTACATGAGTTGTTCAATTTTTTGTACTTCTATCTTATAATCTGAGCAACTACTTTGAACATAACAATAAGCAATATACTAAACATTGTTTCTCTCCTCTCTTGGTCTGAAATTTTACATCCTTGTTTTTAGCATTTTTTCTCTTTGAAATTTTAAAATCCCACTAGCAGCTATGTTGCCAGTACACTATGAACAGACTACATGGACAAGAAATTCTCATTTAAGGAGAGTTCTAATGGCTGGAGGGACGGATGTGGGGCAATAATTCTAAAGGAGATTCAGGCTGAAATTCTGGGTTTGTAGAGTTATAATGATGTTATAGAAGATAGCATGACAATATTTGAATAAATGTAGATAGCTATATATGAAAAACATAAAACATTCCCTGAAAATAAGCACTATTTCATCTTTTGAAGCCAAAATTAATGGAAGCCTTAGTCTTATTCTCAGGGAAACACAGTAGTAGCATTACCCATAATAACCAAAAAAGACAAAACTGAGCCACTCAACTAAAATATGATACATCCAGACAATGGAATACTAGAAAGTCAGATGTTCAAAAGGACACTTTTATAAGATTCCATTTATATGAAATGTTCAAATCAGGTCAGAATATAGACAAAGTAGATTAGTAGTGACCAGGAGCTAAAAGAAGGAAGGAATGCAGAATGACTGTAAAGGGATTTAGGATTTCTTTTGGCAATGATCAAAATGTTCTTCAGTTAGTAGTAATGGTTGTACAACTCTGTGAATACAATAAAAAACACTGCTTATATGCTCTATAGTGATAAATATATTGTGCATGATTTATATCTCAATTTTTTAAAGATATACAGAGTTAACAATGGAATACTCATAAAAGAATACTATCAGCACAGGAGTTCATGAGACAAAATATTCTACTTGTCAATTCATCATCTTTGCCACTTATTACAGCAAAGTACTAAAAATAACTCAAATGTCTATCAATATGAGACTGTGTAAATTATCACATAATAGTAATAAATCTTCTAAAACTTTTTATTTAATAAAAGTACCACATATGCTAAAATGCAAGGATTTCCAAAAAAATATTAGTGAACAACAACAAGGCATATAAAGTATAAAACAGTTTAACAACATATTAAAAATATACAGGCTTACTTACAAATAGTTGCAATGCAATATTTAAACAAATATTGGCTGGCAAGATAGCTCAGCAGTCTAAAGCGCCTGCTTAGGCAACTACAGGAACCGTGGTTCCATCCTGGCACCACAGGCTACACCAGCCCCAACCACAGGGCAGGCTGAGCCCACCCCCACCAAAAAAAATTAAACAAATGGTATCCAATAACTTTCTAAACTAAGTGAAAGGATGACAAAAGTAAGAGATTTTAAAACAAGTTCATATTAGTAGATTTATAAGTTTAGATAAGTCAGCAATTTTCTAGCAAAAAAATCAAAATAATGTCAAAAAGAAATAGAAAACTTGAATAACCACTTTAAAAATTGACTAATAGCACAGGCCCAGCATGTGGGGGAACCACTCAGGCCCACCACATCCTCACTCCAGCCGGCACCCAAACACAGTGAGTGGGACTGTCTGTCGGTTCACCAGATCCTCATTCTAGCCAGCCCCAGGCCAGGCTGTATGGGGAACTTTCTCCATCAGACAGACCAATGTGGAACCCTACAGCAGAACTCCCTGCAGAGAGGCTAGAGGCAAGACACACCCAGCTGATCTAGGAAAGAGCACCTTGCTATAGTGGCACAGCAGGTTCACTTCCAAGGCTGCAACAGGAAGAAGCAAAGCACAACAGCCAGTCCCAAGCCATACCCATCTGGATGAGTTTGAACTTGGTAGATCCCCAACCTTGCCCTAAAGTAATAACTACACCAAAGGTCAGAAGATAGTGCTATACAAAAGGACAAAGAAGAGAAGCAAAATGTATTCTCAGACCCAGACGCACCCAGAACAAATGCAGGAGACAATAGCATAGAAGAAATTGGAAATCACACACATGAAATCTCTGAAATAATAGTGCCTGAATTAAAGAAACACTGCAAAAAAGGTACAAAGGAAATCAAATCAGAAATAATTTCTGAAGTAAAAAAAGAAATGATAACTATAATGAAAGAAGTACTAAGTGCTTCTAAAGACACTGAAAAAAAACAGAGAAGAATATAAAAATGATGGAATCCTTGAATGAGCAGTACAGGAAAGAAATAGAACACATGAAGCAGATCCAAAGTGCTATACAAGAAGTTGAAACCTCAATCATGACGTGTCAAAACTGTTTAAATGAAAGTGAAAATAGACTTTCAGACCTAGAAGACACCAATTCAGTTAATTAAAAGGTAAAAAAAAAAAAAAAAATCTCTTAAAACAACTAGATAGGGGCCATGGAGATGGCTCAGTAGAATAAGTGCTTCCCTGGCAAGCGCAAGGGCCTGAGTTCAATCCGTGTTTCTGCCAAAAAAAAAATAGGATGGAAGAAAAAAATAATTCAATGTCTGTTAGACGATGCAAACATGAACAACATAACACTAATAGGCGTCAATGAAAAAAGAAAGAGTCAATATAAATGATATGAAAAGAACATGGGCAGAGGTAATAGCAGAAAATTCCCAAATATGGGGCAACAATCTGACATACAGTTACTTGAAGAATACAGAACTCCAAACAACATCAACCAATTAAAACCGCACCCAGACATATAATAATTAAGATCCCAGAAATTCAGCACAGGAACGGTATATTAAAAGCCACTAGAGAAAATAAACAGATCATATTTAAAGGAAAACCCATCAGAATAATGGCAGATTTCTCTTCACAAACCATCAACTCAAGAAGAACATGGATCAAAGTACTTCAAGTCTTACAAGAAAACAAATTCCAACCCAGACTGATACACCCTGCAAAACTCTTTTCTTTCAAGTTTAATGGAGAAGTGAAATACTTTCAAGAACTAAAGAATTTGATGACAACAAAGCCAACCCTACACAGACTACTAAAAGATATTCTAGAGAGGGATATAAATGACCACAGCTCCATGAATTAGAATGGAAAGAACCCACTAGACAATTAAACACAGGAGAAAAAGAGCAGATTTTCAAATATTCTTTTGTATACAGCAGCAAAATATTTTCATCAGCATACTCTACAAATGGACTTCTCTTGCACCCTGTAGGTCATGATTCTGTCTAGTTCTGTAGGGTAGATATCAAATAAATAGCAGTAGCTCAGCCCCACAAGTGACATTTGGCCACCAATAAGCATCACTGTCCACATCCACCACATACTAGAACTTTGTGTGATAAAACTGTTACAAGTGCTGGTCATATATTTGCCATTCTGGTATTATTATTATTATGTTTTATTCTTAGTAATTCCTTACTACCATGAAAACCTTTTCTTAGTTGATATTTTTATATTAACCTAATCAAATAGAGTGTGAGTACTCTAAATTAATCACAGATTCATACATATGATACACTACATTTTGGTATCCTATTTAGACTCAATTAATTTTAATTTTTGAATATTATTTTGAAATATTTAATTCAACTTTGAATATTTAATTAATTTTCTGAATATTTAATTTTAATTTTTTATTATTTATATTGTTTCTTTGATTT